>JAUBNY010000398.1:41063-75135 GCA_032275445.1 Crypturellus soui | reverse complement strand
ATCCATCTTTCCTTTCCCTTTCCCTTTCGCTTTCCCTTTCCCTTTCGCTTTCCCTTTCCCTTTCCCTTTCCCTTTCCTTTCCTTCCCTTTCTTTTTCCCACTTTCTACTCTTCTAATGCCATTAGGAAGAAAAACACATACTGAATATGATGAGTTCATACTATTATTCTCTTTCAGCAAATTCAAGATAGAACTTTAACTAGAACCTTAAAAAATTCTTCATTATTCATTGACCAACACAGAAAAAAAACCCACAACTCTACAATATTCTTTGAATATTTTAATGAGATCATATTCCGATGCCTAGTTTCATCTTTGACTTTAAACTCCAGTGCATTTCAGAAGTAATGGTTTCCAAAAATCATACATGCACCTTTGAAAGTCAAAAGGCAGATACACAATATATATACAACAATTGCCTACCAGTGCCAGTAATTTAAATTCAAATGTAAGAGCTTATGTTTAGCTGAGGAATTTCCCTGGAATTTTACTATCTGAAAGAAAAATAGTTAACTCTTGTAGGGACATTCAGTCAGGAAAAAAAAGGCAATTTCCTTTGACTTATTGTGTCAGTCATAATCAAGAAGTGCATCTTTTCTTGAGGAATCCCCTTGGAATTTTATTGCCTGAAGGAAAAAATAGTTAACTCTTGGAGGGACATTCAATCAGGGAAAATAAGCTATTTCCTTTGACTTACTGTGTCAATCATAATGAACCAGTGCATCTTTAAGACGTACAGTCTATAAAGCAAAACTATTTAAAAAATATTTGTTGAATTGTTTTCAATAAAGGATTCATTAAAGAAAGTCATAATCTGCTCACAAATTCTACAAGAAGAGAGACTTTATTACTTAACAAATAATTTTGTTTGTATTGATAAAAATGTTGATGCTCTACCTTTAGTAAGAATATTTATCACTTAATACTAAGTCTTAGTACCTAGTAAATGCTCTTAAAAGCTTTATGTTCCTCTTTTTTTCCCCAAACTAGAGGCAGGGGAATACGTTTTAGACCCTAACACTGAGCCAATCAGAAACAAATGGAGTAAAATGCTAATCTCAGACCAAAAGTAAAATACTTCTCAAAGCAATGGATAAAGAAGCAAGAACGGATCTGTCATTGCAGATTTGTCATTATAGATCTTTCCCATTAAATGGCAAAATGCAGTATAAAATCTTGTACTGGTCACTTGCTGAGCTGGTGTATAGTTCAAAACATTTGGATGATCAGCATCCATACACCTCCTTTCATAAAATTCTGTCATGCTAGATAGATTAGATGCAGACAAAAACTGCCCTTATCCCTTTTCACTGACAAAAATGGAAACAATAAATTATTTTGATTTTTTTTAATGAACTAGTGATATTTCACCTACCTTTTCTACTTCAAGTACTGTACTTCCAGATTATCTTATCCGAATGACATCTGTCATTTTCTTTGTTCATGGGTATGTGTAGGGGATTTTTTTTTAATAAGAGGTATCCTTGGGGTTAGCTAATCTTGATGGGGAAGAGAATATAATCTAATAGAAGGAGATAATAAACTGGTTAGGCAAATCTGTTTATATGTGTAATAAATCTTTCCCTGTTGTGATGTAGAGTGATATACTGTTATCTTAATTCAAATTCTGGAAATGTTTACTGACCTAGCTTACCTGCTGCAAAACATAATAAAGAGAAGTTAAAAAACATCTATTATTTGAGTCATCTGAAAAGCCAAATTAAAGAAAATCCATCAAGCCCAATTCATTCTCTAAAATGTGATTAAACATTTTTGACTGTGATATAATTATGCTATTCTGACCTTTAAACTGATTAAAGCTCTCTCAAAAACAAATTATAGACAATATTTACTATGCTTCCAAAAGAAAAATGACAAAAGAAAATCAAAAGAAAAAAAAAAAGGGAGAAAAAGATGGAGAAGAAGAAAAAGAGAATGTGAAAGAAAAAAAAAAAGAGAGAGAAAACACCTCCTCCAAAACCAGAGAAATTATTTCAAATATTCTTACCCAGCAGGGATCGTATTATGAAGGAGGGAAAATCCACAATACTCATGTTTAGACAGAAACATTTAGACAGACATTTTTTAATCAGTGTGTTTCTCTATAATGTTGTTATTTCATATTCACACTTAAAATTTCTTATGACTAAGAACTTGTAGCCCCAGGTTACAAGGAAGAAGATGTTAGGCCATAGAAAAACATTCTAAGCCTATTTCAGATTCTAGCACAAAAAGCATCTTACTGACCAAAAGAAACTGGTTCCTCAGATATATTGATATACTACCTAGGAAGTGTAAAATGTTAAGCTAAAAATAATAAAAAAGGATATGGAAGATTGCACAGCAGGGTGGCTTTTGCCTGCCAAAAATCCCAAGATGCACTGTGAAAAATAACATCTGTGCTGTCTTGTATTTAGTCTTATAATAGCCCCTGTAAATCAATAAAGTAAGGAGAAAGGAAGGAAAGGAAGGAAATTACCTCAGCTTTTTTTACAAAGTGTGTAATGAGAATGAGACTTCAACTACTAGGTGGTGAAAGACTGAACTAATTCTCATCAAAATCAATATGAATTTTATCTGTGCATTATTTTGTGTTTTCCTTTTTTTTTGAATAATGAGGTCTGCAGACCTATAGCAAGACATTTTTGGTAGATTAGAGACAAAACTGTCAATTAATGTCCATTAAGATGGGCACCGCAGTTCTCTGGCACCAACTTACATAGTTTTGAACTTCCAGACCGGCTTATAAGAATGGGAAAACAATAGATTAATTTGAATGTCTATACCATACAGCAACTGATTGGATGAATAGTGATTTCTGAATACTAATTATTTAACACTTTTTGTGCTAATTAATACCTTATTTGTCATTGAGTTGGTTCTGTGGCCTAACAAAGAAAACAGTTGTCCACTTTTTCCATACGCACGTTTTTGGGGATCATGGATTGATGATGCACATTTTCTGGAGGAGAAAAATGATAATACAATACACCAGGATAATAACTAGATAATCATTAATTAGAACTAAGAAAAAATAGTGAGTTTACATGGTAATTTAACTCACAGATATTTCTAAATGTTGCATAAGAGATTTCTTTTTTATGAAATCTCTACAAATCTACAAGCCCTGATTATGAAGATAATATATCTTTTTTTAAAAAAATAAAATTCTCAAGCTGCCTTTGGTTCTGATACTGTAGGTGTCTGAAGGTCTTTCTTCATTTGTACTGTAATTGATGAGAAAGGCAGTGCATCAATGAAGGACATCTGGCAGCAGGGGAGGCTGCTGCTGTCCCAGCAGCAGCTGAGCACGGAGAGAGAGAACTTTCAGAAATGAACGATGGGAGTACGTAAGGCAGCCCTGAATCTCAGCAGATACACTATTGCCATTGTTAGTAACAGGCCATAGATTTAGTTTTAATTCTGTAGGTCTCAGTCTTAGCTTGTCTGAATTTGTATTTGCCAATCTAGAGGTTTGTTGGGAATTTTTTTAGGTTCTTAGTTGTGTGACAATGCTATCACAATTTTAGCTGTGTGATTATTGAGGCTTTTCCTGAAATTTTCTTTTTCTTCTTCTGAAATAAGTTGATCTAGACAAACTATAGTTATTTGATTCTATTATTAATATTTCAATTATATTAATGATGGATTCTTGGTGTGTTTCTGTTTGCCCACAGCAGGATTTTGAGCATCACAGTAGAAAGAAGGTGAAAGACAGGAAGGGAAAAAGGGAGACTGCAACAAAGTAGAGTTGATTAGATTAGGGAGTCTCTGCACAGTTGGGCAGCAGCAGTGAACACAAATAAAGAATTTTCCCAGGATTCTAGAGGGGATGACTTGGAGTTTCTGTAGCTCAAACAGTTAACAAACTTTGTGGACTGAGAGCAATACTAAAAGGAAAGTAGCAGGGCCACAAAGGACAGAAACACAAGGAACAGCTTTGGTTACAAATCTTACTATTTATTTTCAAAATATTTTTGAATTCTCTCTGTCTGAAGAGAATTTCAGAATTTGAAAAAATTCTAGATCTCTTTTATACTCTATTAACTTTTGAGTCTAACACTGCTGTTGGTAGTTTGGAACAAATCAGTTTAAGAATGTTCTTGGCTACTCATGATCCTTCAGAGAGTATAATAAAATAAAAACAAAGTGTATGCTGCTCTGAACTAAACAGTGACATACTTAGAGATACTTGAGTTAAGGCTGACTGTTGTTTCCTTTTCTGTGCTGAAAGTGAAGGACAGACAGAAGAAAAGACAACCTCCTGTCCTCTGTGGAGGTCAAAGTTTATTTGAGATTAGAGATATACTCACTTCCAACTGCTATGATTTTGAAGACCGTTAAAGAACTCAACTGAAACCAAGTTTACAGGAAGAAAAGGCAGGGAAAGATTGAAAGAGTCCCTTTGACTAACTTTTTAATGGGTATCTTGTTTTGTAGAGACATCTGTTTCTGGAGGGTATAGTTCCCGAAGGTCTAATTTTGTTTGATAAGCATTTGATCATAACCCTCTTTTTCTTCAATGCATGATGAATATCAATCAATAGATTATCATCATCTTGGCTTTTTCATTCGCCATATTGATGTGTGCCTGCATAGCAAAATAGATAAGTAAGCAGGGATAAGTAAAATCTTAATATCATATCAGTATTCCCCTTGATATTATATCAGTTCTTCCTGAGTTTTGACCATGTTGAATTATCTTGCACCCTTATGTTTAGACCTGATTCCCTGAATTATTTTTAACTTCATGTGAGCACTTCATTTCTTCTGGCTTGAATCAGTGGTGAGAGGCACCTAGTCTCAAATCCTACTACATAGTTTAGACACCAGCTGTCTAAACAGCTTGACAGCTTTCCTAGAGATGATGCTTATAGGAAGTAGAGCAAAGGGAAGATGACCAGTAACAATAACATTTAAGAAAAAAAAAAAGCAGTTTTTCTTTGCATTTTCATTAATTTTGTTGGTATTGTGGAGAAACAACATGGCTAGAACCCATTACACTTTCATAACAAAGAGCAGGAGACAAAATCTGAGAGAGCTTTGGACAAAGTGTAGGCATCTTTTAAAACAGTGACATCATGTAGTATCTATTCTATTGTCATTTGGTATCATTTTAAAGTATCATGAATTTTGAATTTCAGGTTGATTGATCTTTGAGGTATTTGAGGTCAACAACTGCTGTGCTGTTTTTCCACTCATTTGTTTTAGGTAGAAAGGATCATATACTGCTGTATGGTTGAAATGCTTGTGTAAGCACATGAAAGCTCTCAAGCTGCTAGATGACAGTTCCGGAATATTTACTTGGTTTGGCTTGTTCTTCTCCCTCTCCTTGCCTCAGCAATATGTATATCTGGAAGAGGGAACTTAGAAAATATGTCTGAACTGAGCCACCAGTTAAATGTGTGTATGAGCGTGTGTGGGTCTGTGTGTCCTTGTATCCGTGTGCATGCACACTTAGATGGAAGAGGCACACCTACTTAACGGAAGATTTTACTTTTTTGATATAAAAACTTTTCTTCATAGAAACAGTGAAACCTTAAACCAAGAAATAGGCATACTGTTGTTGTCTTGAGTTAATAATGTCAAAATAAATACCCAGTGCCCAGTGAATAACACGGGACACCTGCAGAATGAGAGCTGAACACAAAGAGGGATAAGCAGCAGAAAAAGAATGAGGTGAGCAACTCCCTATTGACTTTCACGTCTTCCACTATAGGGGCTATAGTCCCTTTGTCATTCTCTTACCTTCAAGGGATATAGGCATTAGTGAGGTGCGGAAACCTGTCATGGGCTGGATACTATAGTGTGGCCAGAGACCAATGAAGTTACGGTGTGGTCTTCAGTGGAAGTTAGCAATAGTAGCTTGATAGTTTTTTCCCCAGGCTTGCTTTTTTTCTGGCTCATTGCAACTAACTTTATTTAGTAACAGCAGCACCATTTCAATTAAATGAGATGAAAGAGTCTACTAGCCTAAAATATATAGTCTAGTGGTTACAGCCTACTTCTGAAATTGCAGGGAGCGGGGTTTCAGTTGTGCTAGGAAGGTGGCCTCTTTTCCTAAAAGGGTAGCAGGGGTGAGGGCAAGGAGGAAGGAGAAGCACTTAAAAATGAAGCATATATTTCACAAAAGGTGGCAAGAAGTGTGGGCAGTGAAATGGATATGGCATTTGCCATTCCAATGGTCTCAAGACTGGCAGGATTCTCTTGCCATGAGAATCATCCCTAAGAAACTTAAAAATACACTCTGCTGTGATTCAAAACAGTGTCAATAATTAGAGGACCTAGTCATTCATCCCTGCCAAAACAACTTCTGTTGACGGATTTTTTTCCCTGAGTAAAGATGACAGCATCTAGCTTGAAATCCAGGCAAATACATGATTTTTTAACCATACTCCAGAATGTCAAAAGGTTTGCATTAATGTCTTGAAATCATGTGCTACAAGGAGGAAGTTAAACTTTTAGAAGAATCAAACAATGTAGCTGTTTACAAATTAGCTTTCACTGAATTATTCCTGATAAAGCATGTGCTTAGCAGTATATCTTGAAAAATATTAAACATTTGTATTTAGACTGTTTGAAGACTGCTCTCTTTCTCCTTCTCTTCTTTTTTTTTTCTTTTTTTTTGTACTTTTTTCAAATACCTTTGCAGTTTTCTTGCTGTCTCACCAATGCAACATCAATTTGATGTTATTATCAAAGTCTTGGAAATAAAAGCAGCAGCAAGCTGTTCCCTGGAGATTTGATCTCTGACAAATAAGCCAGTGTCAGTGCACCTTAAAAAAACTGAGTCCATACCTCTCTTTTTTTCCCGGTGGGCTCTTGGCAGGGATGCAATTAAAAAAAGAAAATCAATCTGTGCTTTGCTGTCTCATTTCTGAGGAATGACACCAAGCTGCCAGGGTGTGAAGATGCAGTATTGTAAATATAGAGAAACACTCATGAATTCCGCTTTCCTCACTGCTCTCTAAATGAATCTGATTTATTTAAGCATTAGAATGAGAGGAAAGAAAGGCTGAGAGGAAAGTGTGTAGATCTTTTTGCTGACTTCTGATAATTCAAAGCTGGTTGTATATTGCTTCAAAAGTACCCTGTAACAAAACCGTGTGTGTCAACTTGGGACTACTTGTTCAGGGTCTGATTTTCAGAAGGGCTGAGCATCGATCATTAGATGGAAAGCCTTAGGATATGCAGATGTCCCTAAGGACAGTGATTTGAGATTCCCTTCCTGTTCCTCAAACCCAGACCCAGCATTACAGGGCTTGCAAATTTGCTGTTTTCCTCCTGTCTACACCACACACACACTTTTCCATTTAATCTTTATAATATCCCGCAATTAATCATCATCATGGGTCATATTTTTATGACAAAAAGTATTTACTGGGCAGGTATCAAAAATCTTCCTGGATTCAGTAGAGTTTAAGCTCAAATTTATTTGTTTTTAATTTCGTGGGTTAAATACAATAAAGAAGATGGGCTAAGGTAAAGAATCCAACAAACAGGTTATACTAAGAAAAACTTGACTGATGAGGCATCCTCTTTTTTTTTGTCCATTGCAGCACATCCAAAGTCTGTATGTTTGCCAGGCATTGCAAGCAATGTCTAAAGGCTTATTGAAAGTGTCACCCAGCTGTCTTTCCAAATGAAACTTTAATATCTGGAATGTTCTCAATATATCCAGGATTGCTTTTTCAAGTGTGTCACATATATGTGTGTCTCTGTATGTATATATGCATATTATATATAAGTTTTTATATAGTTGTGTATGTGTCTGTGTGAGTATGTGTGTATAAACGTATATATTTTAGAGAGACAGCTGCCAGTATTAATTTTACTCAGGTTTATACATTGCTGATGCTATTCTAGCTGGGCTCAAATGTGCATTCTGATTCTTGGCCTATGGCAGCAGATTCTTCCCTGAATTGAAAGTGAGCTGGGATAAGCGCAATCATGTGCTGTTAATGATTAAAAACAGCAAGAAAATTACCAGGTCACTGACACCAAATTATATCAGCTTTCTGTGTGTGAAAATCAAAGTTAATTGAAATGTGATAATTAATACCAAGATTGAATAAGAGTGCCTTCAGATAGTCTTTAAGCCCAGAGCATCATTTGAGGATGTGTTTCACATGCCAAGCAAAGTGCCATGTAACATAGAAAATAAACTTTTGTTATCCTTTGCCTTAGACAGTAAAATATATACTGATAACGACAGTATTTTATTCTGTTTGTACATATATGAAGTACTACATTATCAGTAATCAAGGATTGTAGCTATTATTGTAATGCAGATAACATAGCATTATAATTTACTTTTATTTAACATTTAATTTAGAGAGCTTTCCATTAGAATGGAAAAATCATGAAATGCAAAAAGAAATTAATCTTGAAAATTGCTTGTTTACTCAGTTCTCCCTCACTAGACCCTGTGTCTTGAGCCTACCTTTCTAAAGAATCATGACCCTTTCAGATAACTGTGACTGAAACTTGAGGTGCTATAGCACAATCTATGGGAATTCACTATGCAGGCTTAAAAAATAAAGGCAACCTAAGTACCTTTCGGGTTCTCTATACAAAACCCTTTATCTGGACCACTAAACCCAGCATCACATCTGGTCCTTAAGTCTATGTACAAAGCCCGTTCCATCGCATTTGGGAGACACCTCGGGATGACCTGGTGTAATTTCTCTGGGGTGCAACCAGTTTGGTGGTCTCAAGGCATTTTGCAGAGTACTTCTTCAACCTCATTTTCCCCAGTTGGGGCATCAGTAAAGGGATAAAGGGGCACCTACTCCTGTAGCTGAGACAGCCATGTAATTGGGATGCTTTTATACATGTTTTTGCATTGTAACAAGGAGCTGGAAGCTATCTGAATAAAGAAGGTCTACAACATTTTTTTATGGAGACAGCTTGTATAGTGTATAATTAATTCTTCCTAGTAATATAAGCTTTAGACAAATTTATTCAAGAAAGATTATCATTGTGTTGGCAGGACTTTTAATTAAATAACAATACTAAATAACTTGAGGTCATATTTTCTCCTGCATCTGTAGCTTATATTTCTCCTGATGTCAGACTGTCCTCTGTGCTTGTGCCATTGCTGCACAATGAGATACCACTCCAGCAAAGTTCCCTCAATGCATATCATCCATTGCTGTAGCCAACTGTGTGAGCTCAAAGTTCATCTTTTAGTCTCAGGGACATCTGAAAGTAAATGAAGAAAAGATGAAATCAGTTCACAGTTGTCAATTAAAAGCTTAATTCTCCATGATATTATTCGTTATTGCTTCTCATTTTTCTCTGCAGCAAAGCTGGTATACAATTTTAAATAAAAATTTCACCCCAGGTGCTGTGAATGTAAATACGAGGCACATATAAATTCATGATTGTTGAGTGAGGCCCATAAGAATTGCCCTCCTGGATCTGAACAACAGCCAATATTCTGTCTGGTAGCTAGTAGTGAGAGGACACAAGAAACCTGTGAGTAGGCAGCTGCAGGATAATCTGTGCACATTCAAACACCTCCTTACTCCTAGCAACCTGACTTAAACCTGCACCATGACATGAAACATGAATTTTGTTATTTGGGGTATTATCATGCATAATAAGATGTTCTAAGCCTCATGTTAGTTGTTATGTCAGTTATGATTTAATGGCAGTTTTCAATTACTTCAACTGTTTCATTCTAAGCACTTCAATTTATTGAACTCTCATTTTTCAAGGTGATCTCACAATATGGCAAAATGCCTTTTTAAGCCAGGGGAAAACTGAGCTCACTGCTGTGAGAACATCAGCTGTCCCTTTTTATGCCACTTAACACCTTACTGACTGGCTCTTCTTAAACCCTAACTTTGACTGGCAGGTGAAGAAAGCTACTTAAATGACTGCCAGCATGCAAATATTTGGTAAGCTGTACCTAAGCTGGGTTTCTTGAGCAGAGTTCTTGTTTCCCCTGCTCTTTCTTTACTGTGACTATGAAGTGGTGGGATGAAGAAGTGTTCCTTTTGGCACTGCTGTATGGGTGCAGAGAGGTGGAAGGTGTAGCTTGCTCAAGATGATGCAGCAATCACGCTGATGTATCTTGCCAGCTAGGCTCTCCAAAATGGTGAATAAGAAAACCAGAATTATTTTCAGTAACTTCTTCTAGTTTATCCAATGTATTAAAGAAAGTTAATGAAATACACGTGTATGGTATACTGATACTCTCATATTGTCAATATCAATACCGCCATTAAGTGTTATCCCAAGAGTGGCCCATGTTGTGACTCCATGTGACGAGTTTGTAGGAAGCATGGGCCCGAAAGACCAAATTCATTGTGGACGTATCAGAAAATCCTACAGGGAAAAGGAAGCTCCAAAAGGAGGAGTTTTTATTTATTATTATTTATTTATTTATAGGACTCAGCTCGGGCCAGCGCTCTTAGGATATCTGAAGAGATGAAGTTTTCTTTCACTAGTAGTATGCGGGCACAAAGGGACTGCTAAGAAAACATGGATTTCAGAAGACACCTTCAGCCTGGCTGATGAAATCTTCAATGCCAAAGGCAAAATGACTATACTTAAAACAGAACATACTTAAAAGCAGTTATATATGTACTAAGGGCACAAGATCCCAAATCAAAAGAGGTGAGCTGAAACAGTGAGTTACATTTGGCTAAAAGTGCCACAGTAGCAAAAGGTCACCAAAAGAGATAAAGCTGGGAGAGGCATGAAAGACAGAGAAGTCAAGGAATGAAGGATATGGCAGAAAACTCTGTGCCTGAGATGCAAAGAGATTTAAAAAGAACATTTTTAGTATTGGCTTCCAAGTGTTTGATTTAGATTATGTATTCTTAGCAGATGCACTCAGTCATGCTTAGAGACCGAAAAAGTAATCCTGTGTGACATTGTATGAGGGCTGTACATCTTTTCAGCAGGCTTTGTCAGCTCAGATGAGGAGTGGTAAGTGCTGCGGTAACGCTGCTCTCCCTTTTGTTGTTCGTTCCCTTCTGGCCATAACATGGAGCAGAAAGGCACTTCAGAAGGTGCCGGAGCCTAGGCATCTCGAGTTGCAAGTTGCTCTGCAGCGGTATGAAGTGAGCAAAATGTTAGCAAGATGTCAGCAGCCTAATCACCAAGGAGGAAAAGCTGTGTAATCACCGAGGAGGATTATTTAAAATCAATATTTGGCAGCAGTCAGGGTGAGGCAATGATTTCTGGTGACTTTTTGATCTATCTTAAGAGACTGATGAAGCTGTTACTGACAGACATGTCAAGGGAAAAGTGCACACTAAGGAGATTTGAAAAACATAATAAATGTTGAATTAATGTCAATAATTTTCTGCGTACAGAAATTGAGAGCATGCAGGACCTGCGAATGCTTAAAACTAAGCATTACAGTGGATAAAAAGGCGAAAAGGAAGTTTGAAAGAGTGCAGAGCTACAGAGACATTAAAGGAGGTGGCAATACACTGAGAAACGCAGATGGTTTTCTATGAGAAGATTCACTATAGGGGACAAGGGCTGCTCTGAGAAAATCTCAGAGAAGCTACATCTGGCATGAATGGCCTAGGGGAAACTGAAGCTGCCGTGGAGGAATAGTCACTCTCGCCAGCAGCAGGGTGCTGCAGTTAGACCTGCTCCATGTGGTACAGGCGTGAGGACTGGCATACACAGTGCTGTCTGTTGGGATGGAAAATCCACGCAGAAATGAGTCATTCTGGGGTAAAGGGAGGGAGAGAAGAGAAAACTTTAGCTCCAAAGTTAAGTACTAACTCATCAATGATAGGGAAACCTAGTTATTTAGTGATCAACCTTCCAAGTGAAGGACATCCAGGTTGATAAGCATAGCAGAGGGCAGCAGATGGAGAGGGAGGACACGATGAAGTGACGTTGTAGAATGCCATAGAACTGATCTCATGTTCTGTTATTTCGGATGTAAGTATTAACCCTTGATTAGTTCTTCTGTTCAGATGCCTTGGGTTGAGGTCTCTTCTTAATCCCACAGGTATTTAAAGGGCCATTCAGTCTGGTCTGACTAATACAGGTTACAGAATTTCTTCTTCCCCTGGAACATCCTCTGTTACTCTATATATAAAAAAGTGTTAACTCCTGTTTCACTGGACAGTTACACATTAATGTAGATGCTCATTTAAGGAACTTCTGTTGCTAATGAAACTTTATTTTTGTTTTAGCTGAGTGTCTCTGCTAATTCAAAGCAAGATGTATAGAGTTGCAATAGAGACTTGCTCTAAGAATCACATTTTCTAGTAACAAAGCAAAGAATTTAACAGCAATGTACATCAAAGAACTGGCAGTTCTCCCCAATAAAAATGCTAAATACTATGTATCTCTAGCTGGATTTATTTCTTTGGCTACAGACAGAGAATAATCACTAAAGGTTAAAAGGCAAGCTAGGAAGAAAGGAGATTATCTTGCCTTTAGAAGTTCCTGAATGTTCAAACTGTTTTAAAGTTGCAGGATCTAATTAGTATCATTCATACTTCATATAATCCTTTGTAGATCTTCAAAAGATGCCTCACTTGTTAGATTTCCATGCCTTTGAAAAACTTCAGGCTGTTCTGGGAAAGAAAAACTCTTGTTTATATGAAAAGGGAATTTAAAAAGGAGGGAGGAGTATCATGAACCAGCTTGAGGTCTGATGATGGTGATAAAGCTGGAAATAAAAGAAGTTGAAATATAGGAATAATAGGAAGGCAGTCAAAGAAGCAATCAAAAGCAAATGAATGCATGTTGTGTGTAGGTCTATGTACAGTGAGTCCTCTCAAATAAGAACTGTGATATAACCATTTGTAAGAACTGTGATGTGACCATTTATGAAATTCTGCATTATATCTATTATCATTCTAAACTATCTCTAAAGCCTCTTTCTTTTCTCAATGGTTTAAAAGCACTGTTTTCAAGTGTAAGTAAATATGCCAATATGTACAATCCTGAAGATTTATGAAATGAATGTCACTACTTTAATACAATACTGATTCAGAACAGACCCTGCTACTGTGAAATTATTTTGTTTCACTGGACTTGAGAGTAGTCTGCTTTCATTCATTCCAGTTACTGATGGTGATAACATCATGTTTAAAAACATAGAGCTTAAGATAAAACCTTTGTTATGGAAATGGTTGTGCATAAAGGAATAGTTTTTATAATATTTCTGATTCTGAAAAGTGCTGTCATGGCTGCAATGTTAAACATTCTGTATGCACAATTAAAATAGTTTCTTATTTCCAAAAAATAACTTTCCTGGAGCTTTTCTAACTTGAACATCCATCTCCCTTTTCAAAATGACATGTTTAGAGTATTCAGAATTGCTGTAGGCTTACCATCCTGCATACGAAGATCAATTCTTCATAAAGAAATCTGTTAGATGATCTGCAACATATTCAGCAGATAAACATAAAATGTTTGCTCTCATCATTGATCTTCCTGACTGGCAGATGATGTGTAAACAGAATGATTCTAGTCTGATGGCTTATTATGTATTTACACGAGGATGATCAAGAAGAAAGCTCCCTTTAATTAGATGGTTGGACCCTGGGGGGGTCTCCTACCCACTTGGTTTTCCCCAGAGCATGTCATTTAAATCCTATGAATCCTTGAAGGCTGGTAAGCCTGTTGAGCTTTGACAAATGCCTCAATGTCCCACAGAGGCTAAAGTAAATGCAGGTTGAATGCATTTTTTTTTCTTCATAATGTGAGCTTTGTATCTACATTTCTATTTTTTTCTCTAAGTTTAAGGAACTGTAGATAAGTCCTGCATAGTTAACAGATAAAATGAGGCAAATTCAGTGAAAAACAGCCACTTTGATATCAATTATAATAACTCTTTGATGTGTTTTCAAATAGCTGCATACAAAGTGGTGGAGCATTCAAGATCTCTGGACCATAATCTTTTCTCATTTATATCTTTTGTAAAGCATGCCCTCAATTCTATCAAAATAAACTTACAGGAGTTTCTTAGGAGGTACAGCAATATGATTGCTGTCCCTGTATTATTTAAATTAAAGGAAACAATTTTTCATTATATTTGACAGATAAAATATTTGTTAAGATCTGTAACTCTTTTCCGAGGAACTAATGAGGAAAGACTGAGATAGCAAGACTCTTCAACATACAGAGTGTTTTGTGGATATTCACTTTAGAAAGCATTGAAGAAGTTACTCAGCACATGTGACAGATAAGAAGGTGAAGAGCAGTTTGTGCAATCTGTGCTCGTCAATCTCTTTAAGGCTAGATCAGACTAATGTCTTCCAGGATCAACACAAGTAAAATTATCAAAGGAGGATGAAGTAGATGATTGCCTCTTTCTATCATTTCTAAGCTTTTTTTTTTCTTCTAAGCTGTGTGTGGTTAAGCATTAAATCATGCATAGTTGTTGAATGGAGGGGAGAGAAAGTCCATAAAGAGTCACGCTAGAACACAGAGTCTTGGACTGTGACATTTGGATCCCTGTACTCTGAGCAGCACAGGGATATTTAGCCTTGTTCAGGTTAAGGGTGCCTACCATCTGTTAAAGATAGTCACAGTTTCCCTTAAATCACCATAGCACTGCCCACCCAAGAGATCGGTTAGGAGCCTGTGGCTCCCTAAAAGGCCACCTCCTTTTAACCTCTTAAAGAATGTCTTAATTTTGGAAGTCATTCTGAACAGCATGAGAGACACAAAAGCCTAGAGGCAGTAAGGATGGAAGGAACAATAAAGAAGAAAATGTAGATTATTCCCGTAGAGAAAGTTACTTAGAAAGAACACTTGCTCTTTTTCCCCTTTTCCCCAACTAATATTAAGCATATGGAGTAGACCAGTAAATATGATTTATGCAACTATAAAAGGTGACGGCCATGTTTTCCTTCTCTCAGGAAGGAGCCACCTTGTGGATGCTGGTGGCTCATGGTTACCTTCTGACATGGAGGGAGGCCGAGGCTGTTGCCTCAGGGGACCCTGAACAGATAAGCACATCATGAGAGAAGAGGGGTGGACAGTAGGGAGCTTGTGTCCATGCTCTGCTGTGTGATTAACTGAAGGTGTTTGAATTGTTGGAACTGAACAATGGAATTGTATCTGTTATATTTTAATTAGACTGTTTAAACCTAGTATTAGAGTTAGAAGGTAACAGTATAATCCATATCCATAAAGCTTCCAAGAATTAATCCTTATGTGAGTGTTTGAATTTACTCAGTGAGCTTATTTTGGATCTGCCTGGTGTTATCTGTCAAAATAGCACTGAAACCAAGTTACAGTGCAGCAGCTTCTGTGTCTCCTTACATACCCATACATATGGGAAAGGTGACTCAACTCCTCCCTCACCTCTCCACATGGTCTTACACAAATTAGAGACTTTTGTATGTATTTGCCCCAGGGCTTTGCTGTGTGTGCTTAAAGAGATTACAGCACCATAAGGCCTTTACTTGAAGTCATGTGGTGTCATCCTGTGTCAACTGAAGCCGAAATTTCTTCTACATGCATGTGATATCTATACATGACGTTGATACACCTATGCAGATAACACAGAACTGCAGGGGATTGGGGAGCTGTAAATCATCTCAGGGCACTTCTCAGATTTTTATCCTGGGAAGGAGCTAAGGAGAGTAACATTTCAGTCAACTTGAATGACAATAATCCTTGGTTTCATATGGATTATGCCTCGTGTTTTACTGAATCCCTTTCCACGGTTGTAACATTTATAAACTTCTTTTCATCTCTGAAACCTCATGAAAGATAGTGAAAGCTGGAGCCACAAACAAACACAAAAGTGCCTGGGAAGCCAGACTGGGTGATCTTTCATGAGATTGCCCAACATGAGTGAGAGGTAAGCTCATATCTTTTCATAAAAGGAGGTGCTTTTAGGTTCTCAATTGCATAGGTATTTAATTATCATTAGGACAATTCAGTTGAATGGACAAAGATGAATCTTGTATGAATCTTGTATGAAAACTAAAGCAGGAATTGCAGAGTAGATGGCTATGATTTTATTGTTATCAAATTAAACATCCCATTTCTTGAAATGAACCGACATGTAATAGCTCATGTTCATACTAATAAGATCTCCTAACCTGTGAAAGAGGATGTTCATTAGTATTCACTATGTCCACCTGTAAAGTGCCCACTAGCACATGATGATACCCTAAATGCACCTAGGCATTGTTTGGGAGGGTTCTCAGCCAAAATAATGACAGAAATTTTATTAGCAGCTTAGCCGACTGAGTTCCTGGATATACAAATATCCTTGGCATGATTTATTAGTGTAGATGTAGACAGTATTTCCCTGATGTGCAGGTCCCAACCTTTTCTAAAAGAACATTCAAAGATTATCTTTTATTTGAAAAAATTATAGTTGCAGCAAATCTCTCCTGTTTCATGCAACTTATTCCACTATAAAATGTGCAGGATGCATCATTCTTATGTACATAAATCTACAATTTTTCATTCCATCTCTTTAATTTTCTCAGCTTGCTTAGGTGGGAGCTATCATCATATGTGAATATGTGATACATCATATGTGAAACTGTATAATGTAGTCTGTAATTGTCAGCATCTTCTCCAATTCAGTTTGTTGAAGTTCTGCATTAGAAATATCTCCCCACGTATAATCACACATTAGTTCAACTGAAGTTTCTCCTGTTCCCTGGGACTCCTTGAACATGGAATTTGTCTTTGATAGGTGTCAAACTTCAGCCCTTGTAGATCTGTGTTGCCTTCTGCAATGGTTAAGCCATGGGCAATTTCCATTGAATCTGGTCTTTGGAAATCAGGAACTATTCAGCTTATTTTATAAAAATGTGGCACTCATTTCTGTAGCCCTCCTTTACTTCATCTATCATTGTGCTGGCTTCCTAATGGAGTTTTTCTGTTGTTGCTTTTATTGTTCATTAGAGTTTGGTTTGTCAGCATGTTGATCCTGGTTTACAAAGAGTATATCTTTAAAAATAGTTTTAAAAGCTTCTTTGGGAGAAGTTAATGTGTAGGACTGAGAAAGAACAGGAATTGAATTCAGAGCTACCTAAACAAAAATAAAAGGGAATAAATAATAAAGGTCAATCAGCATTTGTGACAGTTCATAGAAGGTGGGAATATTTCCTTAAGAGATGGGGGGATGTTTATTTATTTAACATGAGAAAGCAATGATTGTCACATCATCTTTTCTTTTTTTTTTCTATAAAAACAATTGTGAATGGTACTAATCATCTGAAACTATTCCAGAAGCTCTTGACAGAAGTGTTTTGACACTAGCTAAAATATAGAAGGTAATAACTTGAAACACACTGGGACATATTCCCAGCTGGTAGAAATTACCTTTGCTTACTTGACATCACCTGGGACAATTTACACAAGGTGTTATTAGTCCAGTAATATTAGTGTTCTCAAACTGTGATGATTCATTGATGTTATGTTGGGATTAGCCTGTACAGGTTTGACATATCTATTTTCATAATTATGATGATATTTGATGCCTTATTCTTTTTCTAATAGAAAAAGAAGAAAAAAATAGACTTAAATAAAAATGGAACATACTCAAATACTGTATACTCTTGGAATTTCAAGTCACTTTTGTGCCTCAGAACCACACTAGAGACTATTTTTTCCTCTTATTAGCTAAAGAGAAACCAAAATGCAATGAAAAACTATAGGAACTATTACCCTGAAGATACCAAATGCTGGTTCCTCCTCTGCCACTCCTCTCCCTGAGAAGGAGAGATACTTTAATTATTCTATAGCCTCTTCAGGCTGAAGCATCCGGACCACTTCTTTGATGGAATCATGCACTTTACATCCTAATCTTATGCTTTCTTAAAAATGGCCTGTATCACTATCAAGTGAGTGAAGGAAACTTAGGACTGGTCTTTAAAAAGCAGCAAAGATGAACGGTAGAGAAACCTGGGTATGGCTCAGAAATTGGTTGTTTTGCTGTATGTAGGCTTTCTGAAATATATGTATCCATTTTTAAGAACAGTGGTGTGCTTGGTAGCAGGTCTGCCCATTCTCAAAAATGTGCCTATAGTCACCTGATGGCTCAGTTGACAGCCTAGAGGGACCCAGGGCCACCAAACACAGAACACTAACTATTTGGGGACTGCTTCCTTGCTGTTCCCTTCCAGCACTCCTATAAAGTGAGACCTGTATTTTTTAAAAAATAGCAGATGATATGGTAGTGTAGCACTGACTTAATATGTTTCTGTGAAGAGTGCTTGGTTGTAGAGTTTCTATTGCTTTTGAATGTTTTGGGAGAAGCCTTGTCTTTGCTGCAGAGAGCAGAGTTTGTAGGTGTCAGTACAGCCAGGATTTTATCCTTTGGTTTCAGTGCTATCTATACTGTGGAATAATATCACCTTGAACCTTTTCTTACATGCTATTAATATTACATATGATACCAAAGCTAAAGATGATAACACCTATTTTGGTTTGAGATGTGAAATTTTGCAAACATTTGTACATTTATTTTTAACAAACAATCACACAGTTAAATGAAATTTTTAAAACTTGTCTCCAGTGGATGCTAGCAAAGCTTCATAAGACTTCAGACTTTGGATGAGTTTTGATAATGCGGATTATAAAAGAAATGCATTTATCTTTGTTCTGAAATAGTCTAAAGCTTAATCAATGCTATGCCTCTCCTTACAACAGCTCTGTCCCTTAAGATAGGATACATAAGAAGCTTTGTAAATGATATTTCATTTGCCTAAGACAGGGCATTCATCCTTCTGAATTATATTCTGTTGGAAATAAAATGATGAATTAAACAGAATATATGCATACTTGCTATCTCTGTTATTAATGCCTAACTGGGATACTCCATCATCTCCACTTCTTTACAGGAGGTAAGAATGGGTGGAGCCCCCCACACCGTATTTCTGATTTGCAAAGACAACTGTTTTAATAAGCTAGTCTGCTGCCCTTCCTTTCTTTTACTTCTTCTTTTTTTTTCTTTTTTTTTCTTTTTTCTTTTTTTTTCCTTTTTTTTCTTTTTTCTTCTTTTTTGATTTTGAATCTGTTCCTCAGATAATGCGACCCCTTTGGCTAACAAGTAATGTACACAGCAAGTACTGTCTAAAGCATTTCAACTCTTTGCTGAAGGAAATTAGCACATATATGCACAAGTATGTTTCTATTCATATGTAACTCCTGTTTCAGGTGCTTTCCAAGCCCTGCTCAGAGTAGCTAGAATTAGTGGTAACAAAAGAAAACAACTTTGCTATGCATCGCTTGGGGCAGCCTGGTAAATTCAGTAAAGAGGTTATGGAGTAATTAAAGTAACTCTCCATCTGGACCAGGACAAAATATCACTTGGAGGAACAAGAGGTAGGGAAAGGGAGGAGGGCCCAATGTGGCTCCAGGAGGAGCAGGCAAGGAAAATAGAGGGACCAGTGGGTGACAAGTGACAACTTGCTGCATGCGTGCATAGCTCACACCGGTGTGTCCCCGCTTGCTGAAACGGGGGCTGGCAGGACTGCACCACGCAGCCCTGGCTTGAGTCCCTCCAGCCATCTGGTGCTTGCTGACTTCGTAATCCCAGATTGCACCAAGATGCAGAAGTACCGTGTTTACAGATGAAACAACTGACAATAGTGGCATTTTGCAGAGGGATGCGGAAAATCAGAGACCACGGTTTCTTTCCTCTGACAGGCTCCTCCAGTCCCATCTGGCACTGTGTGTGCTCTGATTGAGCCCATATACCATTAGAGGCAGTGACACATGCTAACAGTTGCTCTAGCTTGTGATCCAAATACAACTGGCAAAATCCTTCCTGAATGGTAACTTTGTTCTGCCTGAATGTCATCTTCTATTTATCTGCTAGCATCTGAAGGTTCTTTTCCTCCCTTCTGTTTTTAAATATGTATTTCTTGTGTAGTGATTCCATGATTGGTTTAATTACAGACAAGAGTTAAATGGAAATTTCTCAATTTACAGACTTTTTAAGTGAACTGCTTCTGACATTGTTTCATTATATTATGGAAGGATTTAAACTGTTTATGGCAATCATACAAATTAAGTGATTGTCTTTTGATGACTGAGAGAGGGGAGAAAAAAGGATAAAATTGCACCTCTTTTTTTTTCTATTTAGATTACAGTTTCACTGATTTAAACAAAAATTCTGGATTCTTCAAAGGTATTACTTCACCTGAATCATTACTGTGAACATGACTTGGATAACAAATTGATTTAATTTCTGTGATATTTATTCAGTCCTAGGTAAAAAGCCGCATTTCCCCACACCAGATATAATACAAATTCCTTGCAGCATAATCTATTATCCTGCAAACCCTTCTTGCTATCAATGAATGAAGATTTTCATATTGCTGCTTGTATGTCACTTCCTGATGAGCTCCTTGTACATGGAAGATCCTGATCTATGACTCCTACTTAGGATTAGCCCATTTGTCTTATATGAAAAAGGGCTAAAAATGTCTTACGGATTTTTTATTAACTTTTCCTCTTCTTAACTGTAAGCAACTTTTCTCTCCTTTTTTCTTTCCCTTTCTATTCCCTCACATCCAGCTATCGATTTATAACTGCTTCAGGGCCACTATTTCTCAGAATATATAACAGTGGGTGGTGTTTAATCAAAAAGTAAATAATAAAGGTGGCAAAGGCTTCACAATCAAGCTTTCTTGATAAAAGCCAGGTGAAGCCATCTGTCATGGCATGCTACAAAAAGCAGCAGTTCTGCAGTTCGGACATTCAATCAAGGTTGCACCTTCTCCTATGAATGTGTAGAGAAGAGCACTTCTCCCACAGTTGCAACGCTGACTGACCACCTGGCAGACCAGCCCTCATGTATCTGCTTGACCTACCTTGACACTCCTGGGGCAACCCTGGGCAAGTCACTTGGCCATTCTGTTCCCTTTTTCTTTATCTATAAAAAAAAGGGTAAGAGGGAAAGCTATGCCTCAGCCTCTCAATTACAGCTCTTGCTGTTTTTTTCTGCATCCCCCTGAACACAATCTTGTGGAGACACTCTTTCCTCCAGCCTGTGACTTTCCATTTCATCAGCTATGAGAAATTTGGTACCTACCGTATATTTGTTTTCCAGAAGCCTTTAAAGACTTCTCATTATTGTAGCTCAAAACTTAGCCAAAACAAAATATTCTTTAGTCACCAACCAACCAAACATAGGTGCTCCTCACCATGCAGTCTCTCCTGTAAGACTTTTGGAGATTCCTCTTTGAATTATCATTGTTATTTCTGGACTTTATTTTTTATTATTATGGAGTTTATTTCTCTCTCATCTGCAGATCAAGATCCACTTCATGCACATGCGTGCACATGCATGTGTGCACACACTTCTGAAAGGGGAAATCTTGTAGTTCTGCCAGAGAGAAAAAATGCAGTAAAAGGGATTTTTTTAATACTTGTGTATAGATAAGGTAAGAGTACATGTTTATTATCAGAAGAAAAAATACATATTGCCTTTTATTTCTGGAGGTAAAATCTGGGATTAACTTAATGACTTAGTTTTTGCAGGATTAACGTCAACGATTATTCATATTAACATGTAATAAAGTATATGATGGGGCAACATTTTACGAGATTAACTTTTCTATGTATGCATATTTTAGCGTCTACTTATGTTTGTATTTATTTTAATTATACACTGCTCACAGAGTCCATCACTCCTAATTTAAGGGCATAAAAGCACAGAAGATAAGGCAATTGAAAAGGGATTGTTTGCCTCTGCTATGAACTTGCAACACTTTTGAACATAAGTTGTACAAGTTTAAGTGCTAAAAGTGTTATTGTGGTGTTCACACATCTTATGCTCCAGGATATACAGGATGAATAATCTAACTCTAACTAACAACACTGCAGTGATAACATTATCCCTCAGTAAAGTAAGAATGTGTTTTAACTTATTGTCACTCGACAAAGCCGATACCACGAGCTCTCTCCTCTTCCTTTGTTGGAGGAAAGTTATTTGAGATTTGTCCACAGATAACCTGCTGTCTGGAGAAGTATATACTGAGGAGTAGCTAATAGTGACTTTCGGCCACAGTGAATAGTTTTGTTCAGGTCTCGAGAAAGATACACTGTAATAATACTTCCTATGAATGTGAAGAGGTGGGAATGTATAAACACATACTGATTTCTGTATTCGCCTTATGAAAACTTGTGGCATCAGAAGTCTATACATTAGATGCATAGATAATGAGTGTGTATTAGGTATTGGGTGAGGCAACCATATACTATATTTCTATAATGGATGACATAGTCAAAAATGTTATTTGTCTATAATGCTTTCTGTTGGATGTATTGTTAGTGATGTAGGTAAAAAATCACATGTAGAAATGACTGAGAATCTAGGAGGTATGGGAATACCTGAGTGTGTCCCAAGAAGAAAACTAGTCATCGGGGGTTGATTCATTTAACAGTATTTTCTATTTTATGTGGAAATTGAGAAATTTGAGGAATTAATTATTATTTTCTTAAATCTCTTAACAACTTGCTGCAGCACTATTAGGCGTTAATGAAAACTGAATTTTAAAATAAGATAAAGTAAAACTAGTATTCTGCTGTGCTTAACACAGTGGTGTTTCTATCAAATTTTACCAGATGGTGGTTACCCCAAGGGGAAAAAATGAAAACATGGTTTATAATCTTTTTTTATCTACCACACTCTACAGAATCAAAAATGAGCAGTTGGTTGGCAGCAGCTGAAACAGGAAAACCTGTTCTTTTCAATCCCTTTGCAGCATGTGTTATTTCTAAGGTGAAGTACCATACCATGAGTGAGAAACAAAAACTCACTAGGTTTCATGAAAAGTGCTCATTACTCGTATGTCCTTTGATGGTAAAACTATAAATTATGCTAGAAAATATCCTGGATAGGAAGGTTAGTAGTTGAGATGGGACAGATGAAATATAAGATAAGTGTTACTAAATAGATAGTAGTATTTCCAACAGTACATGCACCTAGTCTTAAATTCTGATAGTTTCCACAAAACCTTCATTTACGGGATTTCTTATCAGTGTTAGAGTCAGCTGAATGCACAGCATCAATAAAGCCAAATAAAACCAAATGGCACTATTAGAGGAGGTAATGATGTTCACACAGAATACTCTATAGTACTTTGCAAAGTTATCTTTCCAAGCAATCAAACTGGAGTTGGTAGCAATCCTTAGAACGAAAATGCTTACAGCTCTTAAAAAATGTGAGCCAAATCCTCTGCTCTGGCAAAGATACAGTGAACATATCTTTAGGGGAAATGGTGAAGAAGCTAGAAAAGGTAACCTTTTAATGGGATCTCTGAGACTTGATTGTTTCTGGCACTTAATGCCAAATCACTTAGGCATTTTAAGACCCTTTCTAACTTGAATGCCTTTCCCCAAGCAAACAACTCACAAAAGTGCCTAAGGTATGGATATGTGTTTCTAATAAGTCAGTAAGTCCTCCAGAATGCAGTTTAGGCAGAATGAGAATGATGGACGGACTGAGAATATGTTTGCCTTTTTGCCAAACAGACGTGCAGTATTTTGAATAAAATAAAAACTAGATCAAGTGTTATTGCTCAATTACCTCAGCTAAGCAGAGTGGTTTCAAAGACTGTTGTATGCCTTTAGCAAGGTTATAAATAGACTTATATGAGACATCTAACTTTCTTTTGATAGAGACAACTAAAATATAAACTTTTACTGCTTATTATAAAAATATGTGTTGGGATTGAATCATCACAAAACAGTACTGTCACAGGCTCAAAACTATAATATTTCAAAATCTGCAAAGCAAATGCAAGCACAAAGCTCTCAAAACAAACACACAAAAATGGTATATTTGAGCAAAATTTTCAAGTATGATATTTCTTATAATTTTGTGTGAGATGATCTTATGTCATTAGCTTATATTTTGTCGAGAAATTCTGAAAAAAATTTCACACTGAGTCAAATTTACAATGTGATGTGCTTTTTTTCTGTCCTCCTTTGTACTCAAGATTCTCTATTTCTGTCAGACTGAGCCTCAGTTAAGGAAAAATAAAAAAAAATAATTCTTCAACTCTAATTTACAGAGGAGAATGGCTAGCTGATGTAGCTGATACCCCGGAGTGCTGCGCTGGTATCCAGAGGGACCTGAACAGATCAAACAACTGGGCGATGAAAAACCTCATGAAATTCAACAAGGTCAAGTCCAAGGTCCAGACACCAGTACAGGCTGGGGACTGACCTTCTGGAGAGCAGCTCTTCACAGAAGGATTTGAGTATGATAGTGGACAGCAAGTTGTCCATGAGGCAGCAGAGTGCCCTCGTGGCCAAGAAAGCCAATGGGATCCTGGGGTGCATTAGGAAGAACTCAAGCTCAGATAGAAGCTAGCCAAAGGTCTCTTTCATAAATATCAAGTTATATATTCATACATGATAATGATATATAAATACATACCTATATTCGCATATTTCAATTACCTGTCTGTTGCACAATCCAGATTCATTCCAGAGGTAAGAAATGAAACAGGATGGCTCTACTGGATGATCCGACGGGTGAATAAAAGTTGTAGAGCATCAGTTCTTCTCTCCTGATCTTCTTTGCAGTGTTTAACTTGACCTATTAGGAAGTTCTACCATCCCTCCTTAAAGAAAAATTTACTAGGTTATAAGTGGTTTTAATTCTCCAAAAGGGCCATTGTGTGTCATAGTAGCGTTCTGTATTGATTATTTTTCAACATTTACATGTACTTTCTGGAAAATTTGGGACGTGCTGTATCAGGGTATCTGTCCACTGCAACATGCAGCCACATGATTTAGTGCAAGATTGACTCAGTGAGATCTGCTCATGAAAATAATCTGTGGTGGGAAGACATAAGGAGAGGAAAGGACTCTGAAGCGACTGCTAAGATGAGGTCTCTCCTGGAACTGAAGCTTTTGCATCTTGCTTTTATTACCACTAAAGCTGACCACATCCTGAGCTACAAATGTGAAAAACACAACCTCCTGGCTAGAAGTCATGCTTATCAACTAGCTTTCTTCTATTTTTCAATACGTAATACTGAAGGTTAAATACATACAAATATAATATATATATATATATATAAATATATAAATATTAAAAAAATAAATATTTAATTTAACAACATGCAATCAGACAGGAGTGTTATGACATTTGCCAGCAAAAACACCCTATTACATTAGTGGATTTAAAGGTCTGAAGAGACCTTTAGCTTATCTAGTCTGACCTCTTCAATATCATAAGGCCATTAAAATTATTATCCTCCTGTGGTAGGGCATAGGATTTTGAATGGCAATGCAGTCAGTTCAAAAAATAATAAAAGATTTTACATTAGTGAACTATGAAGAAAACTGGCTTCTTTTGCATTTTTTATATATCCCATAAATTTATCCCACAAGGCTTTGAAATGTGAAAGTTTTTCTTTTTTGTAGTTCTTGTGTTTATTGCTTAGACTGCAGCAACATTCATCTTACAAGAGCAGTAATACTTAAATATCAAAAATTATACTTTAGATTTGTGTTTATAAAATAAAAAATGTTCAATATTAAGTGGAATAATCATTACATATGAATACGAAAACCTTATATATTAAATCTCTTTAGCAGAGGATGTGTAAAATCAGAGTTCAGTTGTTTTAACTAATTTTTCCTCCCCAAATATTCTCACTAGCATTAAAAATGATTCACTTTGCCATCTTGACTGATACTAGCATAACTAATTTACAGAGAAACATTAGTCTATCAGCTTCAGTTCATAACTTCCTCAATGATCTATAAATAGGCAATATTCCATCCAAACTGTTGTAGGAGTTGCGTGATTGCAAAAAAAAAAAGTCTCTAAATGTACCATGTTTTGCCATATGCTAAGGAAATTATCAGATGCGTGTTGACAGTAGGCAGTAGCCCCCAAAGGAATACACATTTCCTTGTTGATAAATTATACCAGGTCTGATAGTCTGATAGCTCAGATCATCAGCATATGCAGTCTGCAAAGTCAGTATAGTAACTCAAAGCACTAAAAAAAAAGAAAAAAGAGCATAAGCCAGTCCTAAGACAGTCCCTCCCTTTCTACTCAAAAAATGAATCATGACAAGCTATCAAAATTGGGAAGTTTAAAGAAATAATTTGTGCTGAATTTTGTCTTTTGCTTATAAGCTTTATACTCAATTGTTTCACTGTGAAGAGTGTTATAAAAACTGCTGAATCAGGACCTAAGTGCCCCTGTGAAGAGTCTCTTATAATGATATTCCCAGTACTTATGGTTTTTTACCCAACTTTCTCTGTATTAAACTATTTGTTAGTGCATAATTTAATGTTTCTGTAACAGCTTATCTCTTTTTGACTTTCAGTCAGAAAATACAGGGTCTCACAGGCCAGATTTTTTTTATCACATTGATGCAATATGAATGAGAATCAATGAAACCGCTCTCGGTTTATCACTAGAATTTTTTATTTTAGCACCCAAGTGGGAAAAAAAAGCCCTGCACTGAGCACAAAACATCTGAACAGCCTCTCTAATGCTCATGGTGCTCTGGATGTTCTCTGCAGTTGAGGTGGTACAAGGCTATGAAGTGGTGGTACTCGTCTTTCTGTGTTCCGCAGAACGTGCTACTGGGCACTGCTGGCAGAGCTCTGTGGCAGAGATGCTCAAAGTGCCGCACTGCTGGGATGGTGATTAATGGCAGTTATCAGTTTAGACTCTCAAAATGACATAAAACTGATGATAATCAGAGTGTTTATTTAACCACTGATGTATGACACACAGAAATGGGGAAAATGTTAATGCATGCTGAGCGTCATTAGTAGATTAAACTTTAAAAGCATTTGTGGTTTGTTTTGTGATGGGTTAATTATAGAGTTTTAAGCCGCTTTAGCAAGTCATCTGAGTATTTCCCCTCATGTAAATGAGACACATTTTGTATCTTAACCCATCACAATGTCAGAGACTGGAAGGGTTCACAGAGTGAACCAGGAAAAAGCTGGAGATGCTGACTACAGAAAAGGCTTACAACATAGACACAGAAATTCTTCTTTCTTCTCTCCTCAGCTCTGCCATTTATCTCAGCATATTTGCTAACCTAGAAGCACTTATTCCTAGCCCAATTTCACTTCTGCCCAGGTGTCTCAGTTTGATTTCCCTCATGCTTGCAGGCAAATCTATCTGATTTCAATCTTAATCAAGGATAAGAAGGAATTACAAACAAAATGGATGGCTTTGGGATTTTTTTTTCCTATTGATTTGCAAGATTAATTAAGAGCTTTGTAAAGTAAAATGGAGCCAAACATAAATACAACAAAAATTAAGTCTGTGACTTTTTGAATAATTGATTGGAAGATGAATCCACAAAGCC
Source organism: Crypturellus soui (assembly GCA_032275445.1). NCBI lineage: Eukaryota > Metazoa > Chordata > Aves > Tinamiformes > Tinamidae > Crypturellus > Crypturellus soui. The sequence continues at coordinate 47,860 of JAUBNY010000398.1, read as the reverse complement.
AGATAAATAATTATCTGGGAAGTCCATCATCATTCAACTAAAATGATCAAATACTCTAAATAACAGATGTGCTCTTGCTCATCTCTATTGAAGTAACTAACAAAATTTGCATTAATTTCACTGAAAACAGAAATGCTACAAGCTAGACATCCAGAAATACACTCGGAAAACTGTTTTTCCCTAATATAGAATAGAAATTTATGCACAATAAAAAACTCAGCTAGTACAATTGTTATCCCATTCAGCAGGCCAGATATCCTTGTCCACGACTACACATAAAATCTAGATGGAGCAAAATCTACCCATCTATATTATCATATAGGTAAAGATACAGTTCCTGTACATTCAATTGCTGGATTCTGATCCAAAACAATTTTGCTACAGAACACTTTTCAGAATAAATGGAGATTTCCATATCTGAGGATACATTCTTCTTGCTGCCATGGAAACAAAAAGGATAAATACCATAAAAGCTTTTAAAATGGATGTTGATAGCAGCAGGGATGAAAAAAAAAGTTCAAGCAAAGCCAAGTATTAAGTAAAAAGGACTATTATATGTGAAATGTCATTGAGAACATGTTCCATTCATTCATTATACAGTTCAATAAGATTTAATTAACAAATTAGTAGGGCATTTCTGAGTTTAGATACAACAGAGAGGATGTTGCTGTGCTTTGTATGTTTGGGGGTTTCATTAGCCTTCACTAGCTTGCAGAGAGGTACTGTGTAGGGGTAGATTTTCAGATACTAGTGACAACGAGTCACTGATGCTTAAGCATCAATGGTAACAGCAAACACTGTTACCTGTTAGGCAGTTAACTAACTGTGATATGTACCTATGAACTTCTGCCCCTGAGTACTCATTTTTTGTTAACTGGCAAAGCTGTTTCTAGAGCTGGGTGGTCCATGCTGCCAGCTGAAGCTGGGTCCAAGTTTGGGACACTTTTACTGACTTCTCTATTAGCAGTCTATTTCTTCCTATTCAAAAGCAGTGGTCCTCATTTTCTCAGCTCTAGAAAACATCCTTTTTCAGTGTCACGTGTTTTTCTTTATTCCTTCACAGGGTGATAGACTAAATAGAAGACCTGCTACCTGTTGTAACCATTAACATCAAACCTTAACTGCTTAGCAGTAGTTTAGAGTCTATTAGAAGCTCGAGAGACACCTTTTAGAAGCACACATGGCCATATTGTCCGCATATCTCAGAAGGAATGATTGTGTGAAAAAAGAGCAATTGCTTCTCCTGGTAGGAAAGTCGTAATTTCTACACCCAGTGGATCCTGTGGGAGGAGTGTGAGAGCAGCTGCTTCATTAAGACTGCCTGGTCAAGGACCTTTCATAAACAAAACACAAAGGCACAAACCTGGCCTGACAAAGGCGAGGACAATTAGAAAATCCTTCAGCTGCTAACTGATGGACCCTCAAGGAGTTATGGTCATGGCCAACATGGAATTTGCAACTTGTAAGGTGGAGCATAAAAGAGGAGCATGAGGATTTTTACATTAGAGGGAGAACCTGTGGCACTATGAGAAACTTCCAGAGGAAATTTGAGAGATGGGGAAAGAGTAAAGAGATGAATAGAGAGGGTATAAAAAGGGCTCATTGTATGTAACTAGTTCCTGCTCAGTATGCTTGTCTGACCACTCCCTCACCCGATCACCACAGTCTTCTCTCTAAATCCATTCTTAGCTATCTTTCCCTTTAATCTCATTATCTATCCCATGCATGAGTGCGGGCTGAGTGAACAACTAGCATTCGAAACCATACCTCTGGGCATGTGCCCCCTCACCTGTGGAGCTAGCAGCTGGAGTGTCAGTGACAGCAATTGGAGACAACACAGCGAAGTGGTTTGGAATCAGCAACTGGAGTCAAACCTTGGGTAATGCTGACCCATATATCTGTGGTACTAGCACTGGAGCAAGAGAGGGTCTTAGCACCAGTCCATACTGCTCAAATGGGGTTGCAGTTCTTGGTTTCTGCATGCTGTGTTTCCCCCAGGTGGTGGGGGGAGCCAGAGTGTGAGTGAAGGGAGGCTGCCAGTGTCAAAGATTGAAACAGGGATCACAAGTTGTAGTGCCACAGTGGCTGTGGTGGAGGAGAGCAGAGATTTTGGTTTTTTTCTCCTGTAATCTGGTGTACATTGGTGTGTGTAGTTTGCTAGAAAACCTCCAGCCCATATAGTGGGTAAGGAGACACAGCATCTGGACAGTGATATCAGATGGACAGAAGGCCTGTGCTGATCTTTGAGGGACCTACAAGTGTGGGGATGCTGTGAGGTGAGTGTGAGATGTCAGTGTCCTGTGTGTGTGTGTGGCCATAAGGGATCCCCAGGACCTAGAAGCCACCAGAAATGGCAAATGTTTTAAATCCCTTAAGAGAACCAATTCACTGGCTCTATCACAGGGAGTATTTCAAAAGCAGGATATGGAGAGGCATGGGATACTGCTGTTTGCATGGGCAGGTCATAAACTTCTGGCACACACTGGCTCTCCAGTGATTTTGTGGCTTCACACCAAGTTGAAACATTAACTGGTTAATAAAACTGGGAGACTATTCACAGCTCCCTGATAGCTAATCAATGCTTCTCGTGCCAAGCAGATTTCAGGTGCAGAAGGGGACCTACTGCCTTGGACATTCCTAAAATAATACATAGCTAAAAATGAACAGGTCAGGAAGTCGGAGCACCTGAGAGTGTTTTGGAAGTCACATTTCCTTCCCTGACTTCTCCCTCTATCACCAATGCAAGAAAACAGTGACAGCAAATTATATCTTCCCCTTAGAAAATGGAGATTCAGCCACTGCCAACATCTTTGGCTATGGAGGGATGAGTGGATGTGAAGAAATGCTTCTGAAGACTGTTTCTGCACTGATACTGGTTTGAGCAAAATACAGAGGCCTTGTAACTAAGTAAAGCTGAGTGGCACAATCTCCTCCTTTATGCATGAGCATGATGAGCATTATCTTGGACCAGACTCTGTCTCAGTAATCTATTATGTAATTACATAGTCTAAATATTAACTGGTTGCATAACTACACATTTCTATTATTTCCTGGTTAGCTTTACATTCGACGGAGCTGTGTGAACTGTATAGAGACAGCATAAACCCACAGGAGTGACATGGTAATCTGGAAAATTATATTACACGATTGTATTCAGTGAATTTGATGGGCACTTTTTGCTCATTTCTTGTGCCTGTTAAGATTTGCTGTATATAAAGAAAAAAGATTTTATTCTATTTGGAACCTCTATCAACCCAGAAAAATCATGAAATATAAATCTGGAAATAGTTTACACTGAAATATTATCACACCCCTATAATAATATAGGGCCAATTATACTTGTGTCATTTCAGATACATTTATCTACCATAGCCATAAGAAAACTCTAAACAACCATAGTATTTCTAGGAAATCCATGCCAGTGCTTTACTGATGTGTTTTTTTTCTCTTTTCTCATTTCTCCTAAATGACTTTTGCTGAATATTAACCAAATACTTCCTGTTGTATTATTCATGGAAATGCTGAACCACATATTTATAAAGGGCCATTCAGGAAGGTTACAGAGCTCCCTTTTTTTTTTGCAGGAGCTTCTACTGTAATTGAAGAATTAATCTGAGTTGGCCCTTCCTTTGGACTACTCTTTTGTAGACCAAATAGAAGATTTTTTTTCTCTATCTTTCCACCTACGTTTCACTTTCTGAGTATATTATCTCTTGTATTCCCCTTCTCAAGACTTTCTTTAATGGTTCTACATCATTCAACCCAGGATTCCCAAGGCTGACTAGTATGCTCCCAGTGTTTTACAAACTTGGATATCCATAAGCCTATGGGGCCAGATGAGTTCTGAGGGAGCTGGTGGAAATGCTCACCAAGCTGCTCTCCCTCATCTATCAGCAGTCCTGGTCAACAGGGGAGATCCCAGACAACTGGACACTGGCCAATGTGACGCCCAACATGTCACGCCCAACATGTCAACAAGAAGGGTTGAGTAGAGGGTCTGGGGAACTAGGCCTGTCAGCCTGACCTCAGTATCAGGGAAGATTATGGAGCAGATCATCTTGAGGGCGATCAAAAAACATATGTACAACAACCAGGGAATTAGGCCCAGCCAACATGGGTTAATGAAAGGCAGGTCCTGCCTGACCAAGCTGATCTTCTTCTATGACCAGGTGACCCACCTAGTGGATGAGGGAAAGGCTGTGGATGTGGTTTACTTAGACTGCAGTAAGGTTTTTGACACAGTCTCCCACTGCCTCCTCCTGGGGAAGCTGGCACCTTGTGGCTTAGACAGATGGACTCTTTGCTGGGTGAAAAACTGTCTGGATGGTCAGACTCAGAGAGTGGAAGTGAATGGGTCTCAGAGAGTGGTGGTTCTCTAGGGTCAGTGTGGGCGCTGGTCCTCTTTAGTATCTTTATGGACGATCTGGATGAGGGGACTGAGTGTACCCACAGCAATTTTGTAGGTGACACTAAGCTGGGAGGAAGAGTTGATCTGCTTGAGGGTAAGAAGGCCCTACAGAGGGAACTGGACAGGCTGGAATGATGGGCTGAGACCAATTGCATGAGGTTCAACAAGGCCAAGTGCCAGGTCCTGCACTTCAGTCCCAACAACCCCATGCAGCGCTACAGGCTTAGGACAGAGTGGCTAGAGAGAGCTGTGTAGCAAAAAGGGATCTGGGGGTGTTGGTCAACAGCTGGCTGAACATGAGCCAGCAGTGTGCCCAGATGGCCATGAAGGCCAAAGTGTAACCAGCAGGACCAGGGAAGTGATCATCCCCCTATACTCATCACTGGTGAGGCTGCATCTTGAATACTCTGTTCAGTTTTGGGCCCCTAACTACAGGAAGGACATTGTGGTCCTGGAGCATGTCCAAAGAAGGGCAATGAAGCTGGTGAATATGCTGGAGCACAAACCTTACAAGGAGTAGCTGAGGGAGCTGAGGTTATTTAGTCCACAGAAAAGGAGGCTCAAGGGAGACCTTATTGCTTTCTATAATTACCTGAAAGGAGATTGTAGTGAGGCGAGATTGATTTCTTCCCCAGAATAACAACTGATAGAACAAGAGGAAATGGCTTCAAATTGTGCCAGGGGAGGTTCAGGTTAGACACTAGGAAGAACTTCTACATGGGAAGACTGATGAAGCATTGGAACAGGCTGCCCGTGGAAGTGGTAGACTCACCATTCCTGGCAGTGTTCAGGAAATGTGTAAATGAGGCACTTGGTTTAGCAGGCATGGTGTTGAAGGAGTTACATTTGGATTCCATGATCTTGAAGGTCTTTTCCAACCATAATCATAGAATCACATTTCATCATTAAAACAGAGGAATTATTTACTATCTTTCACAGGCAATATTCCTGTTTGTATGTTTGGGTATGACTTTTGCCTAGTTTGCTAGAGCATTTCCTTCTTGATGCTTATGCAGCTTTGTGACCTCCTGTTTCCTGCTATAATGCCCACGGACCCACATACTGTGTATTTGAAGGTGATTATTTCCACCTACACTCTCTGAACTTTCCTTGAAGATTACTGCTTATATTTAACTGTTCTTTTATCACCTGTATTGATCCCCATCTTGGCCTTTCTCACCACTTCCTTCTGACAGGTTGATGACCATCACATCTAGAGCAATCCTCACCCTTTTTTTTTTATATCAAGAACTTGTCACTGATGAATAGCAAGAAATTAGATAGTTTTTGTCATTCATTTTGAGGCCCAGCGATGCCTCAGTAGTTAAATCTCCTTTAATAGGAAGAGAACAAGTCAAGCAGTCATATATTTTTTTTCAGCTGAGACTGCTTTTCATGGAAATATGAGTTGTATGCTTTAGCGTAAAGGCTAGAATAATTCCCATTTAGAAAATTTGGTACATAAAAAAGTAAATGTCAGTCTTCTAAATAGAAAAGTTTACTGCCCTGAAAGAAGTAGTGTTTTAGATGATTTGCTGAACCTCTTGAATACACTCCATATTTATAAAGTCACAAGATGCACAAAATGTATCTTATTCCATATTCACCTAACACAAATGCTACAGTGCATTAAACAGTGCAACAATATATGAAACAGAATAAATTGGTTATCTATCTTAAGTCTTCTTCTGTAGTTAGAAGTCCTGCAGCTACTTCTCCTTAATTAACACTATTATCCTGTGTTGGAAATTACCAGTAAGGCTAACTCAGCTGATTCTGCTTTCAAGGTTTATAGTAGATCCCCAGAATATTGCCAGCTGTGTTTGTACCTTCTTTCTCTTTCTACCACAGGTAATACGGCTCGCACTCTGTGGGACGGTGTTATGTGCCCGACGCAATGGTGCACCAGCGCCGCACAAGCGCGCCACCACCCAACGCGTGATCTTTTTCGGGGTTTCCCTATCCCGACCCCTAGCCCTAGCTTACCCAGCCTTACCCTCCTGCTGGCAGGGGAGGACTCGCTGCCACTCCACCGGAGGGTGACTCCTCTCAGGCCCCTTGCGCCCGTCGCGGCTCCGCCGCCCGATGTGCCCCTCTGGAGCGCACCTTCGGGTATTGCGATCCTTAGAACTGGATCCCCTGTGGTGCAGCGGGAACCCACTCTAGGCCTACCCTTGTCCGGGCGCTACCCTGTCCAGGGCTAGGCCTAGAGGCCTGGACCGCCAGAACACACCGACACAGAAACTCGGAGGCTCGAGTGGTGGTCCAGGACCCAGTTTATTCAGTGAACAGTTACTTATATAGACATTAACAAGGGGCGTAACGGGGAGGAGAGAGGGAGTGGTTAAGGGGGGAGCCAGGTGGGAGCCGATGTTGATTGGAGGAGCCC
>JAUBNY010000396.1:344999-360843 GCA_032275445.1 Crypturellus soui | reverse complement strand
AGATAGATAGATAGATAGATAGATAGATAGATAGATAGATAGATTTATGTATATTTAACAGTCTTGGTCATGTCAAGAAATGCCAATTTCTTATCTGTAAAATGTACTGGAGGTATAGTACCATGTCCTGGTTTTACCATTTGAAATCTCTTTCATCTATCACAGTGATAAAATATCTGACAAGCACTCTGTGCAACTCCTTTATGCCTTGCTTGCAGTGCTGCAATTAGGATCATACTGTGTCATATTCGGAGCTCAGTGACTGTTAAATGTGCTATGCCTGCATCACACTAACTACTGTATCAGTCATTTTAGATGACCCCCTTGAAAATTGCTGCCAAAAGTTTATATGTCAGAAATCACTTTCAAAATGCTTATGAAGTGAAGAATTTTCACAGCTCTCTACCTACTTGGATTCTAAGAACTGTCAGTCAACAAAATCAGGCTTGACATTTTATATTCTAAGACACACTATTGAAGGATTTGCTTGAACAATTATTCCTATCGTCTGTCAGCAATTGGGTTCTGTGTTTAGTCAGTTGTTCACCTTTATATTGTAATAACCACTGAAAATTGTTACAAGAGATCTGCCAAAACCCTTGGTATTATTTTTAAACAGGATGAGTCACAGACATGCACATCAGCATTATGGTTCTTGAATGTTGCTGGTGGTGTGAGCTGCAAATTCAGTCCTTTTGCCCAGGTATGTGGCTGTTTTCGTTCAGAGTTCTATACTATTTCAACAATGTTTACTCTCCCAGATGATAGAAAAAAAAAAGACTTAGACACTGAACGCCAGAATTTTATTCACAAATCAGTTAAATGTATTTTTTGCAGAAGGGATAAAATTGTTTCCCCTTTGTTTTATATAGAGATTCTGGGACCTAAGCAGTATACTTAGGCCATTTTCTCAAGCTTATCTTTACAGCTACAAGAAAGCTCAGATTTCTATGCAGTGTCTTGATTCCAGTAACTGAAAACACACACGCAGAGTAAAGAAAAAACATGGAATGTGTTGGAACCTGTGATAGAATTATAAGAGTTTGAATACTTGAGCTTATCATATAGTTGCTAGACCAAGGATAAGATTTGATTTATGGGTAAAACTCTTACTTTCTCTTTCTAATTTCCTAGAAAAATGTACTACTCTGCTCAGCTTGAGACTGGAATTTAGTAATATGGCCTTGACCCAGATATAAGTCTAGAGAATCTATAAGCTGGAGATTCTGACAGGAAATATTGCTTTTTTTCTAGTATTTTATTCTTCATTTATTTATTTATTTTATTTATGCTTGTATTCCTGCCAATATGGGAGTAAGAGTCAATATCATTTGAGCCATTATTAATTAAATTTGAATCATTCTCTTACTCATAATTCAAGACTGGATCAACATCCCATTAAATGAAGGCCAAAACTCCAATAGTCTTCAGGATTCCTCAGTCAGTACATTGCTTAAAAGACAAAACTGGAAATAGGCATGCAGATATTTAATTTTATTTAAGAGCAAGAGCCTGTGACCAGATCATGACTTCAACTTCACATCTACATGTAGTCCATGGAAACTTTTATAGTTCTTATAGCAACGATGCCTAATCGTCCTTTTGGGCCATCTCTTGCTGAAATAGAACTAAAAGGGATTTCTTCCTCATTTAAAGCTGTTCTTACTCCCTTTGGAAGTGGCTCCATTGTCTCAGGAAGAGTCACCAGGCACTTCCTACTACAGGAAGGTGATGCAAGGAATCCACACCACAAAAAAGCCCTGTCGCATTCGCATCTGTACACGTAAGGGATAAGCTATATTAGTGTATGAGAGCTTCCTGTCAGTGTGGTATTCCTGTACAGCAGTTACAAGTTTGCATATATACTTCTAAATGTATTTATACATATAAATATTTATAGATATAACAATGCTGGATAAAAAAGAACTTTAACTGATGTTAAATCAATGAATAAACCATGCATAAGAGAGCCAGTGGGATTTTTTTTTTTTTTGAATGACTTACTTTGGAGCAGACTCTCCCCAGAAAAAGTGCCTTTGATATTCTCCAGTGGGTACATGGAGTTCTGGGAAGCAAATTGCACTTGGATGAGAGGAGAGACAAAAGCATTTCTAGCAGTCTGCTCTTGTTTTTCTGTAGTCTGATGAGAAGCCTTTTTGCTGTCTAGTCTAGCCATTTTAAACCTCAGACCTTTGGATGAGATTTCTTTAACTTTGGCCTAGTTTCCCTGGCTTGTCATTGTGTGTTAACTGTCATCAGAATTATTCTAAAATGCAGGCATCCGACACAATAATTTCTCCAAGAATGGAGCCAGTATAGTCTTTAATTGCGTGATATGAAAATATGATGCATCTAACGTTCAAATCAGATTCTTGTAGCTTGGCATCATAAATGCATATGATCTTTTATTACTGATGAGAAACGTAATTTAAGATGAAACAAATATATTACATAGGAGTGGCTGTTTTCAAATGACTAATATTTTACTTACGTGAAAACAATCCTCTGAATTTGAATTTCTGAAGGAGATGAAAGTAGAACTACTTATTGGTCAATAGTGAGAAATGTGCTTGAGAGTTGGTCAATGAATGATATTGCTACATCCATTACCTTAGTTTGATTTTTTTCTTGCCAAAGAATGCTAGAAACAAACACGAGGCCCGTAAATATGCTACTTATTGCACAGCTTTCAAGATTCTTCATGGAATTATTGGAAAATAATATGGGTCAGATGAAGAGATTGGATCCAAACAAAACTGAAGTGCCTGAGCTACTTGTTATGTTGTCTACCATTGTTGGAGTGATAAAGTAACTTGAGACCCTATGATTTGTTTCCACCTTTTTAGGTGCTTGTGAGAGTGTTATATGCCAGATGTATAAAGGAAACGTGATACTGTGTCTACTCCCTCAGAGTAGACCAAGTGACAATAACTCCAGTATTAAGATCATCACCTGCTTTAATCTTACGGGTAAAGCAGTCGTGCTTGAGAACATCCCTGACTAGGATGATGAAAGGAAGTCAGGAGTGAAAATGACGAATTTTACTGTGAGTATTGCGGCGTGTTCTGACCAAGTAATTTTTGCTGGCTTGAATTATATAAGGTGAAAACGCAAATCTTAAATGAACAGAGCTAATTAAAGAATAGGATCAAAGGAAAGTCAAAGTTGGTCCTTGAGGAAAAAAGTACTTACCAAAACTGAATTTGCTGTATTTGAAGTTCTATCTACAAGGCTACTTTTATTTGTGTTGTCTTTTTGCTTACACCCCAGCCGGCATCAAGCCAGTGTTGTTGCTCTTTCTGAAGTTGAATGTAATTCCATTTCTTGTAATTCCCATGGCAATTCTGTATTGGTGGCCCCCTGTTCAATTCAAGCACTTGCTGCTGTTTCTGAAGTCCATGATCTGTGACAAAAACGGTGACCAAAATGTCTTATTTAACTGTGTGTCCTGAATGTGTAAACAGAGTGTGGTTGTACCAGCCAGAACATCTACATTCAGGATGATTTTAAGTTCTTCTCCTTGTCTTGGAACATAGGAATTTGGGTTTCTTTATAAACTGTGAGTGTTCTCTTTATCTGAGGGGAATTTCTTAGGAGGAATGACATCTTTTTCCTGAAGAAAGATCTTTTTAAACCATCTTGAAATCCTTACCTTATCCTTGTGGGAACTCATCTTTTGTTAACCCTATAGATTCAGACTAACAAAAAAAATGTATAATATTCTTGCATTTTCTCAAAACAGATCTTCAACCAATACATTTGCTAACTCTTATTTGCAAACACTGGCACATCTTGCTATTGTTTAGTTATTTATCTCCTGTTTTTGATTCTGTCCAAAGAGTTTACTGCCTCACAGCAATGTTAGCAGGAGGAAGTATTTATATCATCTTGGCTCAGACTCTGTCACTGATTCTGTTTCTCCTAACTCTCTGGTGATAGTTTAAACTACATCAGTGAGTGGATGGTCATACTAAGTCGGAGATATAGTTAGTTCCTGTTAACATAAGAAATGTCAAAAGTATTAGTGCTGGGCTTGAAATTTGGTTTGCTGACCCATCTTGGTGACCCAGCAATTGGTGATCGCTTGAAGCTCAAGGAGGGAAAAAAATGTGCTGCTCCACAGCTTGAAGGATTTTTTTTTTTTTGATTTTGCAAAAAGAAAATATAGAACTTGCTAGGGAAAAACGCTTTGTACTCAGTCTGCCTCTGCAACAGGCAGAGCAATTTCTGGAGAGGTTTTGGGAGGATAGCTAACCTTCAGCTGTAGAAGGTTAATAATAACATCCATATTTCTAATGAATACCGTCCTCTGTGTGCTTCCTGGGGAAACTAGCTATGTGCTGGATCTGTCTCTTCTGTCTTGACTGACGGATTTCTAGAGAGAGACAAGAAAACAATGAAGTGGATGTCTTCCCCCTTTGCACCTTCTGTACTCTTTCTGAATTACCCATTGTTTTTCATTTGCAGGCAAAACCAAAGGAGGCAAACCTGGTGGCCCAAGGAAATGAGTCTGTCTTGCTTGCTAAAGCAGCTATGTGTTGAAATAATCAGTAAGTGAGAGCTGCCTGAAAACAAATTATCTTAACACATAAACCAGGGAAGTGGTCTGAATAACAGGAATACACAAAATAGTTCATAAGGTAGTTCTGAACCTTTTGATAAGTGGAGTATTAGAGAAAATATATAAACTGGTTGTAAAACTGAGAAAGTTATGGTTTCAGTAAGTACTTAAGCAGCTCAATTGTTGCTTGTAATGCCTTCTTTGCACTATCTCTCAAATTTCATTAGAATCTGCTTTTCCTTCAGTTTAAATAATCCTTTACAATCCCTGTAAAAATGGAAGGCACGCATGCTTGAGCTGTTTTTGTTCTATTACAGCACACAGAGCACAAATGAAACTGACTCTGAAATTATGATTTGCACAGTACTACATAATGTAGATGCATCTGAAATTTATAGTGTACCACGAACTGCTTAATACTCAGCACTTAAACTGCTGTGTTTCCACAGCAAGCTGTAATAACTAGAGATTTAATACAGAACCTGGTATCTGGACAGTTATTAACATTGTTTTCACAGTATTTTACTGCCTGCTTGTAAACACTAGTTTATTGAAATGTAATGCTATGTTCATGGTCATATAAACAGTGAAAGAGAACAGGTTGATTTTTTTTACCAGGGGTACTGTAGAAAAAAATACCAAAAGTGAAATGAAAAAAAAAGGAAAGACTGTGAACCTAAACATCCAGTTCTATATACAAAAACGTAAATCTCTTTCTACCATAGAATTTAGCCTTGTATACCTGTTCAAGGTTTTTAACAAAACAAGCAAGCAAACAAAAATGGGGAAGGTTTGGAGATTGTTTTTGTTTGATTTTTAAACTCTCCTATTTTCTTTAAAGAAGTAAGGTTTGAGTTTCTTCCCTCATTCTGTTTTCATGATATTTTAAAAGGTGGAAAGACACTTCAATATATAGTGTTATTTTTACAACTGGGTGTGGTACCTACAGGAGTGAAGGATTTAATTCTATTGTATTGCAGTTTAAAAATACACAGGGAATTTCAGTAAATGATTATGACTTGATCTGTGTGTGTTTCAAAGTATCTTCTGTGATCTTACTTCATTTACATGTATTTTAAGACTTTTCACGCTGTCACCTTTGATAAGTATTTTAGAACAAGTCTTTAGAAACTATACTAAATTCAAAATAAACCAAAAATTTGGACTTTTGCACATAGGTAGGAAAACTCTTGTCCAGCCACTGAAATCAGTGAAGCACCATACTAACTAATAGTAGACAGCAACTACGGGTTATCTAAACTGCTTATTTAGCAGCAGTTAGGGACTAAAATTCATTTACCTATTTGAGAAAATCTCAGCCTAACTAACTGTCAAAGATCACTTATAACTAGCCATAGTGTTGATAATATTTTTGTGCAGATAATCTATCTTGGTCAGCAGGAAGGGAAGAAAAAAAAAGATTAGAGGCTATTTTGGGAAGGAAGGCATCACACCTTAATCTGCTTTCTCAGCACTGTTGAAGTCTAGAATCTGTAAACCAAAACTGGTTTTCAAATGCTTTCTTACACATATCATCAGTTTCTAATGTGGGTCTTCTGTCCTGAGACTTAATAAGGTGTCTTTAAATGTTTCCTCTTACTCCATGACATGTAATTTCCTGTTCTGCAGGTACTGTTCTTCTGCTGTATTTCCTCTATTTTAGAGCCCTTTTACAGATGCTTTTCTTGCTTGTCCACAAAGATAAGCAGCTGAGAAGGTGAGTTAGGCTCTAATTGATGGACGATCCTTCCCAGTTGCTTTGTCTGTATCAATTTTGATCCAAAAAGAGAAATCTTTAATTAAATTTGGTGCACAGTTAACATCAAACATTGCACAGCTGCTTCATATATATAGTTATGATGGAATTTTGGACACCTGACTAATACAATTTATTTGATGGGGCTTTAGATCTAGACATTAGCGTATCACAAATGAATCCATAAGCATATCTTGAGTTCTGATATCTTTTGAAAATTTAGGTAGACACACACAGTAGGTAGACGCACGCACTACTTATACCAGAAAACCAGAAAACAGAAAAAAATGGGGAATAAAAAAGAACAGAAAAGTAGAATGTTACCTTCATCTGTCATAAACTAAGAAGATCTGTTCGCCTAGTCACTACCTTCACAGAATTCCCAGACTAACACTGAAACATTTTGTGTGTGTTTATTAATGTCTTGTAGCTGGAAAAGAAATGTCAGAGAATTCCTACTGGTCCCATTATTACATTTTTTATCCACAGTACTAAGAAATACACAGTTCAGAATTAAAAAAAATAAATCCATCAACAACCCCCCCTCAAAAAAAGCAATCTTCTCTGGATAAGAAGGAGGATAAAACAGTGACTTATTTTTTATATTAATTGTTTAAACTTCTATATAAAATGACAGCCGTTTTGCAATGTGAGGAAGCATTTTCTACACTTAAAGGTAGATGAAAACTAGAATGAATATATGCTTGGGTTTGGAAGCATTTGGAAGCATTATTAAAAAAAAATAGAGAGAGCAAAATGTTTCCCTGATTCTGACTCTCTCTTCCACATATTATGTATTTAAACTGAATGGAGATACAAGAGGAAATGTAACTAAAGGATCATGTAAGAAATATGTACAGCACTGCATTCATGAGTCAAAAATACTGCTAGCATTATACTTTACAGAACAATATTTTTAAAATCCTATTAAGATCTGAAAGGACTTTAGTAATTATGTCCTTTCTTTTCCCAGTAGAGTATAGAACAGTCACCTAACAAAGTCAAAAGAGATGTGAGGTAGCAGGTTGTGATTTTTTTAATCATGTTTTTTTTTTTTCCATTAGAGATCCCCACCACCTTCCATCTCACCTATATATATCTATATATGCTCTATTAGCATGGTGGGAGGTCACGTTTTGCAAACAGATGCACCTTAGCTATCATGTTAAGGGATTTCATAGGCATGTATAATGTATAACACAATTTTAGAGGGGTTTTGAAAAGAATCCAACCATTTTTATATGATTCAGTCACTCTCCAACACTCATGTTGCTATTCATTTCCTTTTGCTCTCAAATTCCTAACCTGTGAAGGCACAACCAACACCATATTATTTTTCATGAAGAATTCTTTTGCTCCAGCAGAACGGCAAGACTAAAGTTCTGATAGCTGCAATAAATCTTTTTTAACATTGAGGTAGTTTTGCAAACTTCAGTTTTGCTAGCTTCAGGTGTTGTGAAAACATACTGCCAAGCATATCATCACATTCTTAATTAAGAGATCTTTTTCTTTCTACTTTTGTTTCTTAGTTACTTAGACAAAGTTTCTTAATTAATTAACCAAGGACAGTAGAGCTTTAAGAGATACTTCCCGAACTGCAAGGTATGATTTGTGACATGACTCCTAGACTTAGAGTAAATAAAGCTTGCACTTTTGATGTCATCATCTGGATCTCTGTGTCCTTAAGTTAAAACCAAGGGTATTATCGTGGTTTCCTCAGCATATATAGTTAGGTCGGAGAAGGAGAGCAAGTACTTTCATTAACATACATGCCAATGGCACATGAAAAATTAAGATCTGCAGTCCAGATAAAGACAATACTGCAGATAGATAGAAATCTCTTTTAAATCTGTCTGTGTGGGACTGATGCTTAAAAAACCTCTCATAATTGCCTTCAATGTGAATTCATTTTTCATATCAGTATCTTATATTAAAATATATGGGCATGCTTAAGAAATAAATTCAAGGCAGGGATGCAAAATATGCATTATTATGGCTCATTAGTGCTCAATACACCTTTCAAGTATAGAAGATACCATCACCTGTTCCTGAGGGAGTTCAGTCAGAAACAGAGATGGATTTATAATGTAGGAACAGAGTTGCCTACGACAAACCCATGAGCTCCCAGTCTATTGCTAGGTATCACATTTATAGTTGAAATTTGAAAGTATAAACTCTTATCAAACAAAAACAAAAAAACTGTTTTTCATGCTGCTGTTCCACAAGTGTAAATTTTGCACAAACTACAGAACAGAAGGGATCATCTTGCACCATTTGTTTCTATGCAGTCAAAATAAAATACTCCCGTCCTGATATGGCAACGGTATATATCTGCTCTATACAGTATAAATGATTACTCAGGATGAGAAGCAATCGAAAACTGGGCCCAGGAGATAGCCCTTTCTTCACAGTCCAGCCCCTGTATCTTTTTCCATCACTAATAGGAGACTCTTATGTCTTGTCATCAGGCATAAATAACAAACATATATTTTTAGTCAACAAACCTATTTGCACCTATATTGTGAATGAAACCATTGTAGCAGCAAAAGATGAAGTTAACAGTACAATAACCTGTATTCTGATAT
Source organism: Crypturellus soui (assembly GCA_032275445.1). Taxonomy (NCBI): domain Eukaryota; kingdom Metazoa; phylum Chordata; class Aves; order Tinamiformes; family Tinamidae; genus Crypturellus; species Crypturellus soui. Next base: position 351,941 of record JAUBNY010000396.1, on the reverse strand, counting down.
AAAAAGTTACTTGCTTTAGAGATGGTGTTTCAATTTTCCATTTTCAGCTTTAATATTATTTTGAAAAATGGCTTTTACTTACAAAGAGAATGCTACTCCTTTAACAGTATGGTGTTTTATATTTTAGGCCCAGGAATTAGTTTGAATTTCATTGTTTCAAAAATGATGTTCCCTCTAACTGCAAGAAAGTCTCGTGTGACAGTGAACGGGTTACGCTTAGCCCACTCAATTAAAGTTGGGCGAGGGAATGAAAACCTTGCATACAGTGCACCCCAGGAGTTACTGGTCAGGGTACAGTCTTCCAAGGAACAAATGCTATAGGCAAACAGGTAGGCCTAGAAAACTAAAAGTCCTTAATCACTTATGTTAGATTGATGACTTATCCTGAAATCTTCAGATGGAATTAATGTCTTAAAATCCACTTCTGTTTGAACTGAGCATCACCATGTGAACTGATGTGTTAAAGTGCAAGGCATCTGCTAGTCAAGCTTAGTAAAGTCCTAAATAGTAGACCTGACCTTTATCTTTCTGTATTGCTGATTTGTATCTTCCATTTTCCATATTTATCTCTCTTTTTTGAGCCAGACCTGACTTGTATAACTTTAGCATAAAGTTAGTTATCCCCTTATATTGCAAAACTAGTCTTGGTTATGTTTATTTGAATATAAATATAACAACTTACCAAGACACCAAATGTGTATGCTACCTGCTTTTCTATCCAACAAGCTACAGAATCACTGAATAAGCTCAATAGTACAAAACATCTGTATAAATCTAATATACTCATTATAGTATACGTATTTTTCAAACTCTTAAAACATTATCTTTCTACCTAAGATTTTATCTATGGAAAGCTAAAAGTGTGAGAGAACCCTTGCAGTAAATCAACTGGTTCTTCCTTGATAGATTATATAAAAAAACATTCTGATCTTTTGATCTTGAAACAACATAAGCTAAAATCTTTTCCTTTTGGCTTGAGTCCCAGACTCCAAATGTCATTCAAAGGATACATTTTCATGATATACTGTTTGATACTCTGCATCCTTGTATAAATTTGTATTCTTTTATTTTGTTTTTCTTAATAAATTTGTACTTTCTATGAGATTTCTCTTATTGTGATTTTGCCAATTTATTAGAAGAATAAAATGTTGGATTTATATAAAAATGGTGTTTCAGTCTGGAAATATCAAACCCTCAGAAGCAGAAATTAAAAATGAAGCAAAAGACATCTTTCTCCACTGCCAGGTGAGACCAAAGAATTTTTCACTAAACCACGCAGTTGTTGCCCTATAATCACAAAGAGAGATACCTGTTAGCTAGACAGCAAAAGTATTAGAAAGTAAATTTAGAATATCTATCTTGGACAAGTTTACATGAGTAGAGCTGTCTAGCCAAAAATTTGGATTTTCATTTTCTTTTTTTTTTTTCTTTATTACTTATCGTTATTGACGTCTGATTCCCTGTTTTCTAAAACACGACCTCTGGGTGAATGTGAATTTTCTGGGTCATAGGAAAATATGTGCAGTGGATAAATGCTGAATATATGCTGTGGCATATATTAAAAGAATAGAAAATTCTTGTGATCCAGAATTTCAGTAAGTGCAAGTTATAAAAATGTTTAGCTTCAAAAAACCATAATCTAATGGGAAAAGCAGAAAATTGATTTACTGCAAATTGTTCTAATATTTCTGGATAATAAAGCCTTGCAAAATTGTCATGAAAATTTACCAGTCCAGATGCAAGTGCCTACTAGCCTGCCTTTTTCCCTTTAATCAATCGTCATGGTGAATTAACTAAGAGGTTTTACTCAGTGTCATGAAAAGTTATTCATTTGACAAAGCTGCACAAGGATTTCCCAAATCATTATACTCTAAGTATGTATTTTTTGCATATCTTTGCATGTCTTTGCAAAGAACAGAGAATGCATGCATTGTATTATTAACTCTACAGCTTGCTTGTGTGGTGGGGATATAATGCCATTGAAATTAATGAGAATGTAATGTATGAGGATTATATGCGTGCAAAAGCAGCTGTAAATAGCACTTATTTATTTATTTATTTTAGTCATGTGACAAGTCTGAGAATTAATAATGTCAGTTGCATGAGACCTATGTTTTAGATCTTAGAGAAATATCTTTAAAACTTTAATAACAAATGCGCAACCTTGAAATGATTGAAATGAAACAAAAGATTAAAGACTTACTGGCATTCTTAGAAGTACAAACCTTGAGATTCCTTGAATCCCTGTAATTCTCTGAACTTATTGAATTGAGAAACTTAAATTTTATTTACTTACTTATATATTTATTTTTATTCAGACATCAACCTGATCATTGGAACATGCTGAAAGAACAACAGTATTTTGTGGAAGATTTTGATTTCATTAATGAATTTAGTACGTTCTGGGATGAAGCATATTTCTAGTCATGAAGTCCACCCCTCCACCATATACTTCTGTGCACTTGAAGGAATAAATTTTGTGGTGTCTTACAAATGGGATGGCAAAGGCTGGTAAAATTGAGAAATCATGAGATGTTCTATGAAAAAGATTTAAAGATACCCCGTGTACCCGGTGGTCCCAGAGTTCATGAAATGTTTCAAAAAGTCCTTTAAATTAGTAATGAAAATCAATTCAATGTAAGTAATTTGCTACATGAGGTCACATGCTAGCTTTACCAATTAAAAAAAAAGGAAAAAAAAAAACATTTAACACAGAGAATCATATGGTAAAATTTGACAATTGAGAAGATAACACCAACATCTAGACAAGCATTTATAATAGCAGTTGCTTCTGCCTCAGAAGGGACCATTTTCCCGCCTTCAAGTAGGTGTTGCTGGAAATGAAGATTCACTTCAGTTTTTGGTTTGTGTTGTGTCAGTATCTTTTCAGCATCACTGATTTAAATATATGAATTGAGTTATGAGAAGCAGATAGACTGTACCATTAACATAATTCTAGTAACACTAGTTGCAGTGAATACCAAACACATTTATGCTTAGTAAGGGAAAATAAAAATTTAATCTGTGCTATGATTTGAATGTCTATTAAGAACTTATCCAGTGGCTGAGATTAGACTAGCCTCTTGTCAGTTGATATGCTTCACCCATATCTTTATACTAAGCTAATCATTGTTTAGGAAAATAAATAAAATCATAAATATTTATAATGAATCAGATTGATCTGTGGTATACTACATCCATGCATCATCGTAGATTCTATTCGTTATTTTGTTTGTCTTGTATTAACATACAAGATGAACTTTCAACATTTTTCAACAGTTTTGACATTTAAACCTAAAATTTAATGTTTGCTTTTCTTCCAGACTTTTCATTTTTTTTAATATAATATGTATTTTGTGTGTATTTTTTGTAGCTAAACTGCTGCCAAATGGTCTTCTGCTTCTGTAGGAAATATTGCAGTTCATGCTATAAAATATTAAACTCTTCTGAATTTCCTGCAAAAAAGGGTTTTTTTTCCAATTTTTTGAAGCATACAAGCACCCACATAATTTTCAGCAAAAATCATGTTCAACAGAGGAACAGAGGAGTCAATAATGTAATTTCATTGAAACTATTACTGTTTTTTTGTGTGTGTGTTGCATCTGGAATCTGTTTATATATATGTATATATATATATTTTTTGGATTATAGTCACTGATTGTGCCATTGACTTTAAAAATCAATAGTAACAAAGAAAATCTGTCTGCTTAGTCAGGGTGTGCCAGAAATGTTATTTTAACCTCTAATAGTTAAGATTCAATGGAGTCTCTCTGTTTTAATGCTGACAAGTAATGTGCAGCTACCAGACAATGTCACTGTCCTTTCATTATGATGATTTTTTGTTAACTCAGAGTATTATGTGGTCTGTTTCTTATCCCAGAGTAGAGTTGGCCTAGAGTAGAGGCGAGTGCCAGTAATTCATAATCATGGTAGTGCAAAACTGTGGGTGAAATTCCTGCAGGTCCTGAAGCACCTAAGTTCTGAAGTCACAGCATGCAGAAGTCCAACCTTCACAAAAGCCTTGAGAGCTTAATTCCAACTGATTCCATTATCATTTAAGTACTTGCTTAATGTGCTTACCTCAGTATGAGCTTTGAGTTGCACTGAGTACAGGAAGAACCTGAGAGTGTTAACTGGGTAGTGAAATCAGAGGTGAGATATGGTGGCAATGATAAACAAATACAAGTAACTTTCTCCCAAACTTTGCTTAGTTATTAGTCAATGCATGCTGATACAATAGAAGTCTGGTGTAAGAAATGTCTTCTATACTTTTTTTTTCCTCTCCACATAGGCAAGGTGCAGTGATACTGCAGAATGCAGCTTTAAATGAGTCTGTTTTAAGAACTATAATCATCTAATAAAATAGCTTTTAGACACATAACAGATTGACTTAAGATAAATATTAATCTCAATTACTTTATCAGAGTAGGATAATATGGACTGATTTTAGGTATATTTATTTCAATAAAGAAAACAATTGGATGTTATTGTAGCCCTACCCTTAGTAACATTCCAGACTTTTTCAGTGCTTTTCTTTTTTGACTAACAGTATTATAACTTCCTGTTAAATACATCATGTAGTATTTTATTTTTCAAAGATTTATAGAAATGTAAGTCCTAAATTATCTGTGATAAAAATTCTACAAAGTATATGGTTATTAAAATCAAGTCTTTTCTTCATTTTCTTCCACATTTTTCTTTAAAGGGATGCTGTGTAGTCCAAAGAAGAAGGGGGCAGGTCATAGATTAAGAAGGCAATCTAATTCAGACTTAACTGATTGAACTTGGTGTGTGTGTTATATAAATGAAATGGGAGAAGAGAAAACTTTCTGACTTTCCTTTTTTTCCTTTGTACTGCAGGATGTCCAATGCTGCAGTCCAATGGACTGCTTATCCAATGGCTTCTCTAAATCTGAAGGGACTACAGACTAAATGTTGTGGAAACTGTCAATTGTTCTAGCAAGGATGTTAAGACAATGAAAGGGCATTTAATCTTTCCCCTATGCATCTTGCTGGAGGCATCCAAACATGGTGGGTTTTGGGAAGAAGGGAGTCCTCCTGCCCAGACAGTAAGTAGCGAATAGCGAGGCACAGCATGTATTCCTACACATAGATGCGCATGCACACACCTCCAAACAGGCCTGTAAGTCTTCCAGTTTGCAGAGTTGCTCCAGAACTGTCTTTTATCATTCCAGAAAGTGACAAACTTCACCCTCATGACAGCTTTAGACACAATAACCTATACGGATGCAAAATGATTAGCGTTTAGGAAGAGGAATCTACTAAATTGATTTTGATCAGTTGATTGTCTACATTGTTAATTATTTCATATCTGCACCTGAGGACTGTCTGAGGTGTACTTTATGTTTTAAAAACAGAGAGTAGAAAGTCTTTATTGAGATTGTCCATCATTAAGAAAATTACCTCTGAAATGATGTGTTGCGTATAAAAAAAAGTTATTGAAAATACTAAATTATATGATATAAAATCCAAGCCACTTCTCTATTAAAAAAGACAGAAAGGTCTAAGAGACAAAGTGAAAGCATTGCGACAGGCTTTCTTCATTAAAAAAGAAATTAAAAAAGCACCCCCCAACCTCTATCTCCCCCTCAAAAAAAACAGAAATGAAAACACACAGCATAAATTATTTCTGGAATCTATTTTCTCTGCTGGCAGATGACTGTAATTGCACTAATTATAGTTATATTTTCTGCAGAAGTTTATGGATAATGTATGAAATTAAAATATTGGTTCAGATTTTGTTTGTCAGATGTTAAAATTACAGGGAGAATAAGTTTATGCGAACTTTCAGAAAGCAGTAATCTCAGGAAATGGGCAATACAAGTTTAGCATTGTTTTTGGCATTACATTCTCCGTGTAGTAAAATGCTGAACAGATGTATCTGATAGCAGCTGTAACCTGTTCGGAAGGAAGAGTGCCAGTGTTAACCTACCAATGGTAGAAAGAAATAAAGTGTCTCTGGAACCTGTTCACTACATATGGTTTGCCTGAGGTTACTGTCTTGCCTCTCTTACAATGTTACCCAATAAAGCACAGAAAATACAGATTCATTTTAAGCTTAAATGAAATAAGACAAAAAAAAAAGGATTTATTGTAAGGAGTGCTGAATATTTTCCTTTCAAACATGAAATAAAACATTTACAAGGCTAAACTATATATAAAAACTAAAATAAACCCCCTTAAAATGTCTTTCTTATTATCTAATTTACTCCTTTTCAAAAAGAAATGTTGTTATAGCCAAGACTTATGCAACATCTGCTGTGTTAATTATCAATATATTACTAAGCCCTCAGTTTCCTTACTCTAACATATTTCTTCAAAATCTTATGAGAAACAATGGATTTACGAGTATATTACTTGGAGATTTGAGGTACTGTTCAACTTATTTAGATTCTTTTACTCAGGCCAGATGGAGTTTGTAAGAAGACATGGAGGAGGAAATCTCTAAACTCTTGCCAAAAAGATCTTAACTTCATATGATTTTTAAAAATGATAAGGGGAGAGATTATTCAACAGTGGCCTTCTTCAGGGAGAAAAAGCATAGAATTATATATATCTGTTATGTTGTTATATAAAGTCAAAGGTAATTCTCTTTCATTTAGACAACAGAAAATATGCTTCACATATACTGGAATTTCTGTTTCAGACCAACTATCTGCTTAATCCATTTCAATATCAGCTTCTGCAGTGGCCACCGAATTTTTTTTTTTGTTCCTTAGGAAAATGTACAGAAACAGATTCTTCCTATGTATGTGTGAAATACCAGGACTTTGGAAGACAAAGCAGAACCACTAGATAAACAAAAAAAAATCAAAAAGTCTACAGATTTTATTTTAAATTGCATTAATTTGGAAAGGAGTGTAGGTTCAGTTATGTAAATTGAAAGTCATATCATTTACATCTAAACTTGGAATCTGTCTG
>JAUBNY010000396.1:328229-344899 GCA_032275445.1 Crypturellus soui | reverse complement strand
GGTCACATAAATCTTATCACGGTGACAAATGACTACTGAATTTGTGCTGAACTCAGTGAGCTTAGAGACAGAATTAAACTTAATTGCTTTCTTAATTTATTTCTTCCTCCACTAGACATGTGACCCTTCTCAGTGGTTATAAAAACTTGTCCCTCTACTGACTTCAGAGAAATTCTGCAGCCAAGAGTTAAACCCAGCCTGAATGGCATGAACATACATTTGAGGAATGGGATGAGATACAGAGCATATTCAGGTCTAGGTACGCTTTGAGTATGTATATCTTGGACCATGTTATTAGACCAACTTGTTTATTACACATTACATGAAGATTAATTCTTTGGGCTATGAAGAGACTTGATCTAAATCAATTTTCTTTGATACCAAAAAGATTTTTTCCCCCAGGAAAAGTATTGTCTTATAATGTCATATTAAATTTTAATGTAATATTAAATTTAACAGTTTGGATTTTAAAATAGATATCATATACAAATAGGAATTTAAAGAGTGTGATTTAGGTAAACTATATATTTATCAAGAGTCACAATAATCGGTATTTTGCTTCTCATCCTGGCAGTTTCTTGAGGTACAAAAAACATAGTAAGCCTCATTTGTAGCTGTTGATAAATCAAGTCAGGACATCTCTAGAGATTTTTGCTGGAGTGAGATCTGCAACACTGGAGATTAGGTCCAACGGAAAATGTTGATTCCAGTGAAGTCCAAGGAAGTGTGCCCCTTAAGCACATGGGCACATCTAAAATAATCTAGTTTTCTCATAAGCTATGCTATTGGTTTGAAGAAAGAGATTTCTAATATGTCATTTCATATCCAATGATTGGCTGAAGACGTTAATATGATATGTTAAGTTGGCTTTCTTCTATAGTACACCTAATATTACTAGTCATTACTTTCAAATCTTTATTTGCCAGTAAATAAAGATTCTGTTGTCTCTGTAAACTTAAAGTTTTTATGAGTTTTTGTTAAGAAATATATACATATGTTCCAAACAATTATAAATATGGTCTGACATGAAGTTTAAGGGAACTGTATTCTGTATGTTGTAAATTATCTTATCTCTGTGTTAACCTAATATCTACAGACAGATGGAAAGCCACAATCTTGTGAAATAAAATAGTAAATTAATGGTAAGAAGATGTATGATGGGAATTAATTTGACCTTACTTTTCCTCTTGTGAATAGGACAGAATATATTATAAATATTCTTGAGCTTTTTTGTAGTGCTTTGAAACTGCTGATGTTGTTTACAAGCACATTTTCTCCACTTTTGCATGTTTGAAATGGTGCAGCAGTAATATTTCTTCCTTAAACATTAATATCTTAATTATGCAGGAAATCTGAGGCCAATATATAGTATTTCCAGTCATATATTGAGCTTCATGGAGACAGTTACTATCATCTTTGTATCATACCGTGCAAGATAACATCATTAATATGAAATGGATCTACAGATACAATAAATTATAATTATGATGAAGAAAAATGGTTTCTCCACTGCACATAGATTTTCTCATTTTCTCCTACAGATTTCTTTTAATGACGTTCAGTTTATAAATGGAACAGCTGTGTTTGGCACCAGAAAATGATTGCTTTTTCAACTTAATAGGAATTTAGATTTTTTGCTTTTATTTAAACAAAATATATAGCGAAGGTCAAATACAATGCCCAGACAATTTAAAACAAATACAGTTCTTCCTTAAAACTGTTTTTAAAAGAATCTGATTTATTGAAATGTGAATCAGCACTAAAAAGGGTAATGTACAATTAAATGCACAAAACCTGTGTTTAAATAACATGAAGGTTATGACACAAACTGACAAAAGACCAGAAATTTAAAGTTAAGGTCGTAACTCTGGTTTTAACTCATGTCATAGAAAAACAGGGAGCATTATAGATAGCGTGTCAGCCTTAGCTTTCAATTTCCTGGCTTTTGTCAGTTTATGTCACAATGTTAATTCTACTTAAGATAACTTTTGGATTTAATATCCTTGCCTATTTTTCTGTAGCTTTTTGTTTTTATTGTTATGGGGGAAATAAATCTCATCACACTTAGGAAGGTACATAATATTTAGTGGAAAAGTTATTATTCTAAAGACTTTTTTAAAATGCCTTTATATCAAAAGCATTTGGGGCATTGTGTTATTACCAGAGATATGAATGGCCTCTAAGACCACAATTAACAGACGTTAATTGCCCCATGAAGGCATGGATGTACATGTGCTGACAAATTTGATGGTGTAAGTTCTTGTATGGGTTTTTTGAATCACAGAATCACAGAATGATTCAGGTTGGAAGGGACCTCTCGAGATCATCTAGTCCAACCCGCCCCTGCTCCAGCAGGGACACCCAGAGCATGTGGCACAGGGTGGCATCCAGGCAGGTTTGAAGAGAGGTTGAAGAGAAGGAGACTCCACAGCCTCTCTGGGCAGCCTATTCTAGGGCTCTGTCACCCTCACAGGAAAGAAGTTCTTCCTCACATGGAGGTGGAACTTTCTGTATTTCAACTTGTACTCATTACCCTTTGTCCTGTCACTGGAAACCACAGAGAAGAGTTTGACCCTATCCTCACTACATTCTTCCCTCAGGTTCTTACACATATTGATCAGATCTCCTCTCAGTCTTCTCTTCTCTGGCTAAACAGGCCCAGCTCATTTACTCTTTCCTCATAAGATAGATGTTCCAGTCCTTTCATCATCTTTGTCACTCTAAAAATATTGGGTTGCCCAGAGAGAGAAATTAAACTAATTTCATGCCTTTGCCTATGTTTCCCCTGGTCTCTACAGCCACTAAACTAATTTCATGTCTTTGCTTATGCTTCCCCTGGTCTTTACAGCCACTAAACTAATTTCATGTCTTTGCTTATGCTTCCCCTGGTCTCTACAGCCACTGATGGCCAAATTATTTCCTTGTGAAATAATTGTGTACTTGTACGAGGAAGTACTTTCATGCTCTGCTGACAGAATTCCGCCCTCTACTCTTGCATTTAATTCCATTAGTTCCCATATTTCCATGGAAAACACCCCTATTAATTTTAGATTATTTTTCAGTACCAAAAAAGTACTGATGTATATATTCATTTATTTTTTGTAGGATGTAAGGATATTTGTGTTAAGAATGATTACTTTCCACCTAAAGCTGGAGGCATAGGCACAGGCCATAAACCAGGTCTTAATTGATTTTCTCTTTTAACTATTGTATCTACACTGACTTTCCAAGTGTTTCTTGTCTAGATTATTATCTCCGCAGGAAGTCAGGAATGGTCAGTTGACTGACTAGAAGCCTTTAAATCTACAGTTGAACTTTAGAGTTGCATAGGAATCTTCTGAGCATAGAATAAATGAATTCAGAATAATAAGAATAGTTTTTTTTGTCTTTTCTAGTTTGATATTTCACTACAAATAAATTGGACAACTTTTCTATTTCAGTTATGGGAACTGGACAGATCAAATTAAGGAACCATAGATCTTGGATCTTTAGTCTTGGCCTGAATTTCTGATGACTGAAGATTAATCAGGAATAAGATTCCTGATTTTCCTCTTCCTGTTCAACAGAGAGATCCTATAAGCCTCAGTAGCTTGCAAACATGGCAAAAGTATATGACCATGATTAATATTTAAAAATAAACTTCAGATTTAACCTGCGTGAACTTTAAAACTGTATTTTTATAGCTTAGAATTCCTGAAGAAGGTAAATATCTCAACTGTGAATGTGGGTTTTGTAAGAAAAAGCATAAAAAAGATAAGAGGAGATGATTGAAATTGCTTTTATGGATCCAAGTTAGAATTTTGTATAGAATGGACTATACTTGCGGATACTGAAAAAAACTGTTTTTTATAAAAGTCCAGGAAGTTTGTTTTTTTTTCATTGTTAATTATTTTTCAATAGAATTTTTAATAGCCAAAATTTTTGAAATTTTGACTTTGAGAAAAACGCTGTCTATCTAACATACATATATTTTTTTCTGAATAATGTCATGGGATACAATTGATTTACAATTTAGTGATATAATTCTGAATGATATATGCAGAATAACTTTCTGACTACACTCATTATCAGACCTCTGAACAAATGACCACTGAAGTCAAAGGAAATCTTTTTACAGACTGTAATGTGCTTTTGACTCGTCCCAAACATATTTTTTGTCTACTGTTTGTTTTTAGTACATGTTAAATTAATTTGACATCATAGTTTTGGCTTTTTTTTTTCAGTAGACTGCCACTTAGATTAACACCACTAGCATTTATACGTCTGAATGCCATTTAATTGTTCCCAGCAAAAAAAGAGATTCATAAGAAAAGGGATGACTTTTATGAGGAAGAGAAATTTGACTAGTGAGTTTATGTGAATGTACTATTGCATAAAAAATGATTTTTTACTCTTGCATAAAAAAGATTTTATTTTTATAACTGATAATAATAATGATCTCTTATGAGCTGTAAAGTTCTGCTATGGAAAGCTGCTTCTTATTCATCATCATATATTGTTTCCTAGAGAGCCATTGGCTGAAATGGTCATTTCTCTTTCTTATCTGTTATTTTTGTCTTCTGGGTGTTGCAATAATTTTCCTTTTTTAAGTAATCTGAAACCTACATGTTTAAAAATTAAACATATCTCTGTATATTATTTTTGAATATGATCTTACATGTTTTAGACTGCAAATCATAGTTTCTTTATTGCTATTGAGATGACTCAAAAGAAGCTGTGTTGAAAAACTATTCTTTTTTATATGAACAGCTTTTCTGCTTCTTATTAGTCTTTCTTTTAAAATTCCATATTTACTGTGGAATTTTACAGGACCGTGAACTGCTGCATAAAAGCTACATCTGTTTCTCCTTTTGTTTCTTTCATCTCCTGCTAAATGCATCCCAAATATGGTCAGCAATGATCTATCTACCTAGGAAACGAGCATCAAAGGTCTCTTTTGTTTTGTTGCATTCCTCCTTTGCTGCCCCAAGAGAAGCAGATTTTATAGCATGTTAGCAGTAGCAACAGTTATGATAAACATTACTGGATAGTAATCTCATGTTTTCTGTTCTAACCAGAAACTCTCTGGATTCATTCCAGTCTCCAGAGCAAGCCATGCCAGCTGCCCAAGGAGGCACTTGGGCTGGCGTCTGTCCTTTTTCCAGTAGTATTAGGGAGCAGCTATTGTGCCAAGAGGTCCTGGTGTGCTGACAAGCTGCCTTGATGTGCGGAAGAGGGCCTGATGCTTTCACAGCATCCAGTGGGGCAGACCCTAGTAGCAGTTCATGACTGGCAGTTCTGTCTCCAAAATGCCATTTGACACGGGGACACACCAGCCATGTAAGTTGGCATGCAAATGTGGTTTTGTTCACCTGGGCTTTGCCTGATGAAATCCTAGCTGGTTTCCGATGCAAACAAGGAAGTACAATTTCAGTAGTCATGAGAACCCATCCAGCATTTATTATTCTTGCTATGAGACAATTACCCTTTTGTTCTGACAAGACAAAAGGAGAAGCAACTTCGAAAGCATTGCTTCCCTCTTTACAACCTGTGTAAATAACTCCTTGCCCACTCTACATTATCTCCTGTATATATAGGCCCAAGATGATATGCCTATCAATATTCTGACACAGGAAGTAAAGGGCTGTCAAAATGCAAATTACCTAAAAAAATGAGAGGAATACACTTTTTGTTCTGTAGACAAGGTTTCAAAGATACAGATAGGACTGTTTCCTGTTAATACAGCCTTAATGTGACCCATACAATGTTTTCTCATCACTGTCTTCCAAAGAGCCTGGTGTCAGATGCTGTTTCCAAGGGTGCTTGAAACTGCAATTCCATGTCTACTTTTAACAGGCCAAAGTGCCATCATTAGAGGAAATCTACATGTTTACTTGTTTCGCTTATGCTTATGATGAATTTTGACAAAGAACTAATGTGACTAAAAACCTGACTTAGTTTAAAGAGTTTTTCTCCAGATCAAATCTCCTGTATAACGTGCTAACATATTACTGAAGAAGCGGTGGAAGTGGATAGTTAAACTAAAATAGAGAACATAAGGAAAAGTAGAAACTCTTGTTTTAAAGGCAGTTTTTTTCGTTTAATGCAATCTTGGAATTCTATTTTCAATTCCAGTGGCCCCGAATATAAGAGATTATTTAAGGTTTAACATAACGAGTTTTCTAAGGATCTCCCATGCTGTAACCTTTTCAAGGTAAGTCACCACCTTGGCACTTAGAAAACAGTCATTTTTTGCATAAATGAAAGGATATTAGGGTTTAAATTTATGTGTTCTGTTTTGATTTTTTTTGTGATTATCTTAGTAAAAAAGTAAAGTGAAATGAATCTATATCTACAGATTTGTCAAATATATTGCTTGTTTCATTGTCATTGTTCTTTAAATAGAAGACACCAAGCACTTACTTTTAGCAAAAACTTCTACGATATATTACTGCTTTTATTAAGATAGCCTTGAATATAATAGAATAACAATTATTAAGCTAGTAAACTACTTAAAACCATAGCTATTATTAAGTACAATTGTATATACAGCAAATGCAATAACTTTCTCTTTATAAATACAGGTATGAATCAATGCAGAAAGAAACACCTGCTAGAATTTATGAACTCTTTTCATTTTCTTCTTGAGTTCTTTATAAAACAGATCATCTCTGTGAAGTTATTCTTTGGCAAATGTGTATGTAACTTTAATATGAGGAACATAATTGGTTAATTTATTGCTTACTGGCAAAAAGGAAGTATGTGGTTGATCTTCAGCTATAAGGATTTTGCCTTGTAAGTTGCTGCAGTAATTTTATGACACGTTTGGAAAAAAAGATCGAAAATCCTTGGCAAATGAAAGTAATCCATCTTCATTTTCTCTGAATATGTGCCATTTCAGAGTGCTCGGACTCACTGTGGGGAGGCAGCACTATCTGTAGGAGGAAATCATCACAAAAACTCATGTTGACAACCTAGACTGTGGTAAATTTATAAGTAGCTGATATTTTTGCCTGCTAATTTTTATTATTCATTGAATACAACCTGGTGAGTCAAGTTCTAGATAAACTGTAGAACTGGAGCTATTTGACTAGCTCTTTATTGGTGAGCGTCTTAAACATTACAAGCAAATTGAAAAGCAACTTTCTCCTATAAGCTGCGGTTTTCAGTAGAGAAGTTTTAACACATTTGCACTTTTATTCTTTGTTTATGAAATAGAGGTCACTGTAATTAATCTTAAAGTAAATATCTTGTAAATCTTCATATCTTTCCATAAGACACAGAATTCATAATAAGGGCCCAGTTTTTCATTAAAAAAGAGAAAAATTAAAACCAAAGAACTTTATAAGTTTGCAGTAGCATTATTAAGGATGTATAATAATGTATTCTTTTATTTTCAAAAAAAGTTACCTCCAGACACTGCTATTTTGTTGCTTTTTATTATAGTATATTATAGTAATAGGACATTTGTCTTGTATGAGCTGATACAGAACTGCTCTCTTAAACATCAAAGCAGAAATGACAACTGATATTTGAAAAGTGAAAGAGAGCAGAAGACTACAATAGTAAATGTCAGTAAATAGCCCTACTATGTACAGTTGAAAAGGGGGACAGGATGCGGATCTTGTTATCACAAAAGAGAATATATTTTATATGTGGTGACAAGAATTTATTATAAGCCTAAGTAAAATATTAACTGTTGGATTCAAAACATCCAATAATTGTCAATGCAGTTACAAAGGCACTAATGCCTGCAGAAGAAATTAGCAAATTAATACAGAAAAAAAAAACCCACCTATTTGATAATGGAGTTTGAATTTTTAAATTCTAGTAACTGCCCCTTTTCCTTTGGCGTCAAGGTTCTGCTTGCAGTATTCCTCAGGGCCTTTAAGTCAAGGAGTGAGCCTTACCCAAGCAGGATAGTGACAGGGCTGTTTGAAGAAGGCATCAGCACACCAAGTCCTTTGCCAGGAATCAGGTGGTGCTCATGCTTTCTCCTCTACTTTAGTTGTTTTACAGGTTACCTTAGCAAAGTCTATGTTGTCTTCATTGGATTCTGGTTCGATATTGTACCTGTTTTTCAGTTTCCTTTGTTATTCCTAGAATCAATTTAACCTTACTCACAGGGTTGTCCCTCTTTAGTGACAGCCAGCAACTGCTGGGCTTGGTGTTTGCAATCTGGGACCCTGATATCCTGAATTGTCCCATTTTCATGACTTTTTTTTTTTTCAGTCTTGGACAGTTTGCTCAGCCCAGAACAGCTTCTTGCTGTTGTTCTAAATGCACACATAGGCAAACTGACAGTGACACGATGGCCACCACTACTCAAACAATGCAAGACCAGTATGGGCAGGACAGGCCCACAGAAGTCCTGAGGCCCTGTACTGTCACATCAATAAAAAATTCATGGCTTTTTATTAGTAAGCATAAAAAACGTATTTAGTGGGCTACAAAAAACATACAAATCTCCAGGCTTTTCCTTAATATATAGATATTTCAGTATTGACGGACAGGGTAGAGGTCAAAAGGCAGGGGCCTTCGGTGTGCCATTTGCAGAAGAGTTTCAATTTAGAGAGAAAGAGGATTGTAATGATTTTTTGCTGATCTCTAGTAAGAGAGATCCTTTCCTTCTTCTGAAAGCTCCCACTTCATTTATGCATTTGGCACAAAAATCAATCTAGTATGAGATGCAGCAAGACTTTCTAATCAGCCATTACAAAAACAGAAAGTTTGAGCTTGGTATTAGAAGTTAATATCCACTAGTTTGAATGAACCTTATGCAAAAACTGAAAACTTACTCAGATTGTAATTCTGAGTAATTCATTGCAGCAACAAAGAATTTAACAGGTGCTATCCGTGTTTGCTTTCTCTTTCACCCATATTAATAATCTGTTTATATTTTTAATTTCATTAGCAGTGAGTTGGTTTCATCTGTAATCTCATAACAAGTTTAGTTACCACAAAGTAAATATAAAATCTGTGACTGTAAATTTCAGAAAATATAAAAATTGGTGACTGTGTAAGCAACAGTGTCCATAGCCCCTATGGCCTGCCTACCATTGCTGGAAATTCCTAAGTAAGTCCTTTTGAGCATCAAAGTGTACTGGCAAAAGTCTTTTGCTCAAGTGGTTTCTACTTATTAGCTCTTATTAGCTACTTATTAGCTCTACTTAATATCAATGTATAAAGTATGAACTGATAATTGGATTATGTCATTGCATATTTATGAAACTCAGACTTTTGTATAACCTAGCAATATATGCTTTGATGTAATTGAGATTAGCATTTAAGATAAGGAGTAATGACTACATATTCTCATACTCTCACATTCGTGCCTAATTTACCAATTAGTGATCACACCTGGAAAAATTAGCCCTAAGCTTTTTATTAGTAGTGAGAGTCTCAAACAATAATCAATGTCTCAGACAATAATCTTCATGTCTAGGACAGATATGGAGACACAGACAATTAATGAACATGTAGCCCTCAGGAGTTAGTAAACATGGTATGTAGAAAATTTATAATGTATTAAAAAAAGTCTTATGGGATTCATGATTTTCAGTATGTCATAATTGTGGCACTTATTTCTAAAAGTTATGTTCTGAAGATATTTTGAAGGATTTAACTGATTTTCAAGGCTCCAAAATGTCCAAAATGTATTTTCGGGACTGCTTTTTCTGGTAAATCAAAAGTGGTGTCAATCTGATCTTGAAATATTTTGTATCACAAACCTATTTGGAAAAAAGAGCTGAAGTGCAAATGATTATTTTATCTGTAGTTTTTATTTGTCTACTATGGGAGGAAAATCTCAAGCATTAGGAAATATAATGACTTACAAGATTTCTGTCATACACAGATGTTTTCACAAACATAGTGTCTTCGTATTTTTTTGAGGAAGTCATTATCAACTCCTGAAGTATTTCATTCAGAACAGATTTTGAATTGTAGAGACCAGTGTCACTTGCAGAATGCTGTCACTTCAGCGACAGCAAGAATCAGCATATGTATGAGGGACCAAATGTCAACACCACAGTAAATTCCTGCAATAGTATATAATAGTCAAAGGCTTTCAAGAGTCACACAGGAAAAAAATAATAGCACTAAATGAATCTTTGTAAAAAATCCAGTCCTTATGCTTTGAACTCTCTCTCTATCTCTCTCTCTCTCTCTCTCTCAAAAATAAAGAAAAAAAAAAGAAAAAGATAAATGGCTTTTCCAGTGACCGTTTTGGCACTATTACCTCTACTCTTCACCCCTTAGGAGAGCTTTTACCTTTAATATTCGTGCATCCTGCTGTGGCCATGCTATTACTTAGCTATGACAAGAGCTTTAAAATTACCAACATGGGGGACTAGGGTTGCTGCATTTTGCTTTAGCCTTCAAAAGTGGCTTGTTGATGCTAATGTACAGCACCCCTACTGTGCTTTTTTTTCTCATTTTGACTTTCCTTTTTGTTATAGTTTGCATGTGGAGCCTGAGTGATTAATATTTCATCTGTTCTTCAGTGCAGCATGACACAGGGATGTGTTGCACTTGGCTCTTCTGAATTGTGACTAATAGATAGAGCTGGACCTCTAATGGTTTCATGAGATCATCATGAAATAGAAACAAACAACTGTTTGCCACATTGTTAATCTATAAGATGTTAATTGAATACTTTCCTCTGCATTTTAAATATATTATCTTCTCTACAGTAAGTCTGAAATTAGTGAATACTAATCTGATTAAACATGCCACTGACTTTTTTTGAATTTGGAGCTTAATGCAATATTTGATATGAGAGCCTCCTTACTATAAAAGTTTAACCCACAAACAAGTGTTACAAACTTTCTGAAAAAAAGCTTTCATCTGTGTATTTTTACCAGAGTCAATATAATGAAATATATTTGAAAGCTTCTGTATGAGTGTATACATCATATGTGTAGGTATATATACACACATACACATTATATGTGTATATACATATGCATCTAAATATATGCATATGTGTATATAAATATCAAATGGCAATGACACTATCACTTTGTAAATTCAGTTACTGCAATAATGTTTTCATATATTAAATCCTATTTTTCAAGTTCAGCAATCATCCTATATTCATAGGAAGAAAAATCAGGAATAGTATTTTGTAAAAGCTTGTGTATGTAATCAGAGAAATCATGTTTCATTTATTTTTCTTAATATATGTTTTATGGATGATTTGTATATGCTTTATTGATGTGTGATGTGTGACAATGATGATGGGACGTGGGAATTTAAAGAGACGCTAAAATTCTAACATTGCCTGATATAAAATCAGATTTAAAAGTGGGAAAAATATCAGCTTAACTAAATCTGCAATAAATGTGGGCTTCAGATCTCTGATTATATTTGTGTTGTTAGTATATTTGACCCACTGTCTATAGTAAATATATGGTGTATATACACTATAATGTATAATGGATAATCCACACAAGTGTTCTTTACAGAAGCCTTTATCTCTCTGTACTGATATCAGTAGGTTTAAATTCTCAGAGTGCTACAATACTATAACTCAATGATCATATTAATCATAAGAAAACAAGATTTTTTTGATTTATTAAGCCATATGTACAAATATTTAATTTTCTGTGGCCAGTTTTCCACTGTTTCCTTTGTAATCACTTGTGTGGGTTCTTCAGTTGATTATTTTCAAAAGATAGGGAATGTTTAACAGGAGGCTCATGCATAGCTGTGGAAGACAGATTTAAAGAAACAAAACAACTGAAGAGAAAAATATAAAAGGAGTATCATCTCAGGACTGTAAAGAGGTCAAAAACTGAAACAATGGATTATCTCAAATGGCCACTTGGTTTTATTAATGCCCTATAATCTTTCAGAACAAGATGATAACGTTTCTTTTCCCTGTTATTCCAATAGAGTTTTTTTTTTTTTTAGCACTTTTAAAAATCAATGAAGGAAATCATGAAGCAATGGAGGACCTGGGAAACTGGTCAGCCTCACCTCCATCCCTGGAAAGGTGATGGAGCAGCTCATCCTAGAGACCACCTGTAGGCATACGAAGGAAAAGAACGTGATCAGAAGTAGTCATCCTGGGTTCATCAAGGGAAAGTCGTATTTGACCAACCTGATGGCCTTTTATCTCTTTCAACACCATGTCCCATAACATCCTTATGGGAAAGTTCCAGAAATGTGGGTTAGATGAGTGGATGGTGAGGTGGATTGAGAACTGGCTGCATGGCAGAGCCCAGAGGATGATGATAAATGGGACTGAGTCTGGTTGGGGGCCTGTGGTCAGTGGTGTCCCCCAGGAGTAGGAACTGTGTCTAGTGCTGTTCACCTTGTTCATCAATAACTTGGATGAGGGCACAGAGTGCACCCTGAGCAACTTTGCCAATGATACCCAACTGGGTGGAGTGACCGACACTCCAGAGGGCTGTGCTGCCATTCAGAGAGACCTAAACAGGATGGAGAGTTGGGCAGAGAGGAACTTCATGAGGTTCAACAACAGTAGGGCCCTTCACCTGGGAAGGAATAACCCCAGGCACCAGTACAGATTAGGGGTTGGCGGTCTGGAAAGCAGCACCACGGAGACGGATTTGGGAGTCCTGGTTGACAACAAGTTAACCATGAGGCAGCAATGTGCCCTCGTGGCCCAGAAGGCCAATGGGATCCTGGCCTGCATTAGGAGGAACGTTGCCAGCAGGTTGAGGGAGGGGATCCTCTGCCGCTACTCAGCTCTGATGAGGCTGCACCAGTACAAGAGGAATGGGGAGCTTCTAGAGAGGGTCCAGTGTAGAGGAACAAAGATGATGAAGGGACTGGATGATCTATTGTAGGAGGAAAGACTAAGCAAGTTAGGCCTGTTTTGCCTACAGGAGATAGAGAGTGGGTCTTACCAGTACGTGTAAATACTTGAAGAAAGGACGTAAAGAGGATGGGGCCAAAGTCTTCTTGGTAGTGGCCAGTGAAAGGACAAGGGGTAGTGGGTATAAATTTAAACACAAAACTTCCATCTCCATATGAGGGAGAACTCCACTGTGAGGGTGACACAGCACTAGAACAGGCTGCCCAGAGAGATTGTGGAGTCATCTTCTTTGGAGATCTTCAAAGCCTGCCTGGACGTGATCCTATGCCACGTGCTCTAGGTGTCCTTGCCTGAGCAGGGAAGTTGGACTAGATGATTTCTAGAGGTTTCTTCCAACCTCAGCTATTCTGTGATTCTGTGATTCTATTTCCAATGTTGACTAAACGGTCATCTGTTGGTAAGATTGCTTCTACTTAGTACTCACTTCCTCATTTGAATGTGTAGCCTGATACTGGAAGAAATAGATTTGTCTTCAGTGTTGCCAAATCATGTATATATAATAGTTTTTTTTTTAAGGGTCTACTTTTTTTTTATTTTATTTTTTAAGTCTACCTAGGCAAAACAGGGGCTTGATTGACAGCTTCACTGGCAGATTAAGATCTTTTCAAATCTTCCACGCTTCGCGGTGGTTGTGAAAACTTTGAAAAATGTAAACTTAAAAATCTAGAAAACAGAAAATCATGAGAGCTAACATGAGAATTGCTGGGATATTTAAGGAGAAGAAAACAGCTCATTACTGTTGAATAGTTAGAGAGTCTAATATTATGCGGTATAATTTAGGAGGAGGGTATTGTATCCTTGCTATCACTGCTGCATTATATTATTTATATATATTTATATAACAGTACATATATATTTTTATATAACAGTAACTGAAAACAGTCTCCCATAGTCTGGGGGCACAACTAATCATCAGACTGCTCAGTGTTCATTAGTGTAGAGGTCTCCATCTTTCCACGGGGATCATCCCATCATATTGCAACAATGACTTCAGGCTTAGTCGCTTAGGCATTGCTGTGCTAATGGACTACAGAGTCATGACAATGAAAGATAACTTAGCTGTAATAAGAAAACTGCTCCAGAAGGAAATCTCAAAGTGTTCATTCTAGAATAAACAACTGTTGGCTAGGAGGTGCACCTGAGAGGTAGGAGATTAAGGTTTAACTCCTTTCTCTGAGTTCTATACAGAGGTGTAATTGCTTTTGATTTTTTATTTTTAAATGCAATTATTCTCTTATTTTCCTTTTGAAAAGTTTTGATTTCCTTCATTGTGGGGAAAAAAGAGTATATTAATTCTTTTTTTTTTTTTCATTATAAAAAAAAAACAGGAAGAGATGGTAAAAAAATCTCATTCCTAGGAATAATTCTGTTCTTGCACATTCATGAACATTTATGAAGCTGAGAAAAATAGCCAGGTTCTATCCTCTTCTGTTGGTGGGGTTTTCTGTGAATAGACAGATAATGCATTTCTCAGTGAAACTCTTCACCTGATAAGTCTGCCCACAAGCAGGGATTTGAGAATGATGGAATTGCCTCTGGCTCTCGGCAACATCATTCTGTGTAAAGGAATTCAGTGCTGATGAAAGAGAAATTGGGGCTAATATGCAAAAATATGGCGATGGTGATTGTCTGGTTCCTCTTCCTGTTTCAAATGCCTGCCTTACGCCTTCCTGGCACAGCTGCAATCATAAAAACCTTACTCGATCTCCATTTTCATTCAATATTTGGCTTGCTCAAAGCATCAAATAAAGCTGATTGTGATTTTTTTTTTTTTTTTTAGTTTGGGGAGTTATACACAGGAAATGTATTGAAATAGCTAATACATTTTATTAGAGCAAGAAAAATTTAATCTCATATAATGTACTCAGCCTTCGCTTCTTTGTATTATGACTTCTGGATGAAATTTCAGATCTGACTTGATTTTGACCTGAGCTTGGTATGAACATTCATTCTAAATGTGTGTAAAACTCCATATCTCATTATTAGTCTCCTGAGTTTTCCTAAACAAATGCAGCGGATTAAAATGCAAGTTCATTAGGTTAAAGTGCTTAATTATCTTAAAAAAAATTGGTGTTAGAGTCAGATGTCAGAGTTTGATTAGCACTGTAGGGAGACTCTGTAAGCAGCAAAATGGAAATAGCCATCGTCCTGCTATAGTTAAAATACTGCAAATATGTAAATAAGGACACAAATATGGATCTAGCTACATATTCAATATTTCTTAACTCTCAAATGAAATAATTAGCATAAGTTATTTTGATGGATCCCTATCTCTGATCCTTAATTATATCAACACTTCATTATTTAATATTCCATGACAAGTTTTCTCCTAAACACATTACTTTCAGTCTTATTTATTTCTTCCGCTACATATTAAAATGTCTTTTATTTGTGTGAAGTGTAGAGAAGAAATTATTGTCATTTTTATTGACTTTTAATGCATCAAGTTCTAGAGTTCTGGGCTTCTCATGCAAGGTGCTGTATAACAGTGAATATTAATTTACAAAGCTTATTCTAAAAAGAGTAATGAGCTATAACCTAAGAAAGAAGTAGAAATACTGTGCCTTCCTGTACAATGTAACAACATTGTAATCAAAGATGATGTATTTTTAACTTTTTCCTTTCAGTGTATTTCTTTATTACTTGAGAAGAATTTGTAGAATCACAGAATGATTGAGGTTGGAAGAGACCTCTGGAGGTCATCTAGTCCAACGACCCTGCTCAAGCAGGGTCACCTACAGCAGAGTGTCTAGGATTGTGTCCAGACAGCTTTTGTATATCTCCAAAGATGGAGACTCCATAACCTTTATGGGCAACATGTCCTCATCACCCACACAGAAAAAAGTTTTTTCCTTATGCTTGGACAGAACTTCCTCTATTTCAGTTTGTGCTTGTTGCCTCCCATTACTTGGTAGCATAAGTCTGACCCCCACCTATTTACATCCTCTCTTCAGATAAGAGATGTTGACAAGATCACCCCTCAGTCCTTTTTTCAGAAGAGATGTCTAGCCACTTCATCATCTTACTAGCCACTCCACACTCACTCCAGCAGCTAGCTCCACATCACGCTTGCATGGGGGAACTCAGCACTGGGCACAGTACTCTTACCTTCCTTGACCTACTGGCAATGCTTTTCCTAATGTAGTGCAGGATAACATTGACTTTATAGGCTACAAGGGCATGCTGCTTTCTCATGGTCAACTTGTTCACCAGGATCTCCAGGTCCATCTCTGCAGAGCTGTTCTCCAGCAGGTCAACCCCTAGTCTGTACTGGTACATTGGGCTATTCCCCTTTAGATACAGGACTCCATCCTTTGCTTTATTAAACTTCCTGAGGTTCCTCTCTGCCCATTTCTGTGGCCTGTCAAGGTCCCTCTGAATAGCAGAATGACCTTCTGCTGATGGATGGTGTATGAGCTGCTCTTCACAGCTCTGTGTCATCAGCAAACTTGCTGAGTGTGCACTCTTCCTATCATCCAGGTCATTAGTGAATGAAGTCATTAATGAACATGTTGAACAGGATTAGAATCAGTATTGACCCCTGGGGGACACCACATTGGCTCTAGACTCTGTTCTGCTGAACACAATCCTCTGAGCTCTGCCATTCAGACAGTTTTCAATCTATCTCACTGTTGACTCATCTAGTCAACAATCCTGCAGTTGGCTATAGGAATGTTATAGGAAACAGTGACAAAAACCTTCCTGAAGTCAAGGCAGAAAACAGCCTGGCTCTCCCCAACCAGCCATTCCATCCATCATAGGTGTTGAATTCTCCTTATCACCTCTTGCCCTTCATGTGCTTGGAAATTGTCTCCACAGTGACCTGTTTTATCACCTTTCCAGG
>JAUBNY010000396.1:314672-328129 GCA_032275445.1 Crypturellus soui | reverse complement strand
TGAAGACAGGAATGATATTCTTCTAGTCTTCAGGCACTTCCCCTGAACACCATGACCTTCGAAAGGTGATTGAGAGTGGCCCTGCAATGAGATCAGTCAGCTCCCTCAGCCATTGTGGTGTAATATATCCCATCAGGGTCCATGGACTTATGGATGTCCAGTTTGCTTAAGTGATCCCTAAGCCAATCCTCCTCCACCAACAAAACGCGATCCTTTCTCTATAATTTCTCCCTGGTCTCCATTGTATGAGATAGCTGATGGCCAGTCTTACCAGTAAAGACTAAGGTGCAGAAGCATTTCATCAACTGTGCCTTTTTTGTGTTCTTTGACACCCTACCCCATTCAGCAGAGTGCTAACACCACTCCAATGTTCCATCTTTTGCTGATGTATTTATAAAAACCTTTTCTGTTGTCCTTGACATTCCTCATCAGATTAAACTCCAGATGGACCTTGGCCATCCTACCCTTATCCCTGCATACTAGCACAAAATTCCTGTATTCCTCCCAGGTTATCTGTCCCTGCTTGCACCTTTTGTACATTTTCTTCTTCTGTTTAAGCTTTGCCAGGAGCATCTTGTTCCATCCATCCATGTAATCTCCTGCCCTCTTTGCTTGACTTTTTGCTTATAGGAGTGGATTGTTCTTGAGCTTGGATGAGGTGATTCTTGAATATCAACCCCCTCTTGATCAACCCTCTCTTGGACCCCTCTTTTTTCTAGGACCCTATCCCATGGGATTCTTCCAAGCAAGTCCCTAAAGAGGCCAAAGTATGCTCTCCTGATGTCAATGGTTGTGGTCTCGCTTTCTGCCCTGCTCCCTCCTCTCAGGATCCTGAACGCTTTTAATCCAACGGTCACTACACCCAAGACTTCCCACAACGTTCATATCTCCAATCAGCCTGTCTTTGTTGCAAGTTCAAAGTCCAGGAGAGCATTTCTCCTTATTGACTCCTCTATTACCTGTCAAAGTTGTCATCAGTGCTTTCCAGGAAACAGGAAACTTGTGGGTTGCTTGTGCCCTACTGTACTGTCTCTCCAGCAGATATTGTTGTGTCTAAAGACCCCATGAGGACTAGGTTGTAAGAATGTGAGGCCTGTATCAAACTTCCTCAATAGTGTCACCCATGCTAGTCTGCCCCTTAATGCTTGCCAGCAAGCTCTCAACTGGCCCATCGTCCCCTCCTGCACAGAGCTCAATGCATTCCAGCTGCTCTCGTGCACAAAGGGCAACTTCTCCACCTCACCTTCCTGGCCTGCCTTTTGTAAAGAGCCAGTATCTGTCCATGACAGCATTCCAGTCCTATCAGCTATCCCACCACGTCTCTGTAACCACAGTGAGATCACAACCCTGCAATCGCACATAGTACTCTAATCCCTCCTATTTGTTCCCCATGCTGCATACATTTATGTACAGGCATTCATACAGACAGGCATGCTGATTTCCTAGAAAGGGTGCAAGGAGTATCCCCATAGTCTGATCTTGCAGGTACTTCCTTGCCTGCCTGCATATGCTTTGTGTTATCTCCACTTGAGTTTTGTTTTGTTGATTATGTACATTGGAAAGAGAGCAAGAGCTGATTTCCAGATGAGATATACTCCTCTTAAATATGAGATCAACATACTGTAAATGTTTCTTTGCTGTGCGGTAATGTGGAACTTGATTTTAGGGTAGTGTTTATGTTTCAGTCCATCTAGCAACAGGAAAGGGCCATGTAAACTACCAAAATACAGTTCATTATTCTCTTTGCATTCTCTGAAAAAGATCAAAATTCAATCAGCTGATAAACAAGAAATATAACTGAAAAAGATTATTAGATTAATCTTGAACTTAAAACATGCATGAAGTTTTTTTAGCAGGCTGCTCTTAGATTCAAGGCACCTACAGTCAACACCTAGCTATTTCTTCTACATTAGTATTGTTTTTTTGTTGTGTTTTGTTTGTGTGTTTTGTTCTTAAAGTGTGGCATTTTCTTGAGGGTCTGAAATCTTATTTATTCTAACCCATGATGAAATCTATCTGCATGTACAGGTTGTTAACATGTGCATTGACAGATCTACAAGTAGTTTAGGAAATGGCAACTTAAATAAATAGCATACGTTTGGTGAATGTGACAGTGCCTATGGCAAACACTAAATTGTGACAGGCAGTGCTACAGAAGGATTCTGTGTGGTTTTAGACAGTGTGTCTCATCTCTTCCCATTGTGTTGCAGAATATTCATGATGGAGACTGCTCCACTGAGGCTGAGATACTTAATCTGCAGCTTGCTGCAGGGTTTCAAGACTTGCTAACAAGGTGAGGCACAGGGAGCATCCTTCCAGCCTGTTTCAGTCCCAAGAGTGGTAGACTTGATGTAGGAATATTTCGCTTTCACGTCTCTCCCTATTAAATGACACTGTAATTAGATTTTTTTCTGTATGGTGTCAAAATGGTTCTGTAAATAGCTATGGCAATGTCCTACTCTAAGATATCAAATAGCAACGCCATTGGAGTAAATGATAGCCAAATCAACCTGATACTCTACAAGGAGAGATTCAGAATGTAGAGATGTATCTCATAATGCTCCTTTATACAAGTCGTCTTCATCAACACAAATATTCCTACTGAAAGCAAAAAGATTCCTCAACTGAACAGTGGTCGCAGCAGTGGTCCATTAATCTTTTGGGCAGTAATGACTCTGTATTGAAATATAATAAAATTAAGAATTATTGTTGATAGGAAGACCTGTTTTTCTTCTATAATATTAGTGTCTCTGTGTCTAGAAAAAAACAACAGCAAAACATTTTCTCTCAAAATCTGCTTTTGGAAGAAAATCTAATTGTAGAAAGTTAAGTTTTATCAACAACTTTTTCCTAGTAAGCATTTAATACTGACTGAAACCATAATATTTGAAATACTTTGAAGAGATAGTTTTAAAGACAAGGAGTAATAACTCATATTATTCTTTTCAGTTTTATCTCCAGCCATTGGATTGCTTCTTACTTTATTCAGGCCTCTGTATCAGTTTTGAAACAGTATCTTTTCAAGTTCTATCTTGTACTGATTACTAGATGAATTTTGGCTGAATGACTGACCCTAAGGTGCATTCATGTGGTATTCAAGATATCCTTCTGCAAGCATATTAACCTCTGTGTTTCTGTGGATTTATATGTACTCCTCTGTTTTTATGGGAGGAAAGGACAAAAGATAAAAGTACAAGCAGTGAGACGGTTAACTGGCTCCAAGATAAATGTTCATGTGGCTCTAATTTTGACAAAAGTACATTGGCTTCCTGTGAAGCAAAGGATTGATTTTTAAACATAGTATTTGCAGACCAAGCACTATGTGGCTCAAGTCCAGCTTTCTTGAAAGACTGATTAACAGTCCCTCACATTCTCTTTGTTCTCTTTAAAATCATCAGCCACTTCAGACACCTACTGTAGCTTCCTGTGGTTCATATTCTGCTATTCTATAATGGTCACTTCTTTTAGCTTTTGAACATTTATCCTTTGATTTTAGACCACATTCTTCCTTAGGTAATTTCAGAAATCCACGTTATTTTTTTTCTGTAAACAATAATTTGCTTACAAATTCTTGGATTATGCTTTT
Organism: Crypturellus soui; assembly: GCA_032275445.1. Taxonomy (NCBI): domain Eukaryota; kingdom Metazoa; phylum Chordata; class Aves; order Tinamiformes; family Tinamidae; genus Crypturellus; species Crypturellus soui. Next base: position 324,543 of record JAUBNY010000396.1, on the reverse strand, counting down.
TTATTATACTGTCATTAGATTTTGTGCTATTGACTTTAGTCATCTTTGCCAGATTCTGTTTTAAAAAAGCTTGTGAGTATTATTATTAATTTTATTTTGTATTAGTGTTATTTGTTAGTACTAGTTTATTTGTGAGCAGATTTATATAATTATCATACATTTTAAATATCAGTATTTCCCAGCTTGTTTTGATACATACCATAGCATGTAGGTGTTGTCGCTGAAATGATTCAAATAATTTTATTAATCCTCACTTTTTTGGGAAAGCTGATCCACAGTAAGAGAGTTATAGAAGGTTGGCACAGGAAAGCGAGGCTGCTTCTCTCTTTCACCTGTACAGGAAACCCATCTGGCTGTGCAGTAAGAAAGTCTCAGAATGAGAATGAACAAGCTAAGGGTGAAGAGATTGTCACAGTAATATAGCTTAGATATAGCTTCCATTAACTTTTACGTTTGTTGCAACTTAACAATAAAGGGAAAAAATAATAATAATAAAAAACTTACAGATTTTTACGGGCTAATTTCAGGCCATGACAAAGCAAGATGTTGTGCTAGACTTACAGATCAGATTGCTGCTGACACTTGCTCCTCATTGCCTCTGAACCTGGAGACAGTGAGTTCAGGCGTAGTAAAAAGCTATTCTAGTGGTAGTACTTAATGCAACCTTATTTCTGATAGGACTTTAAATGCCATATATGTATGCGTCTCTTTACATATATGTATATGAGTGTGTGTGGGTGCAAGTGCAAAAGGACTTTAAACTCTAGTTTTTTACTATGAACAACTTTACTGCATTTGCTCTCAAAACTCTAGTTTGAGAGCAAACATTATGCTAATTATGATATCATGATAGTTACCTACTCGTGGAAAATGACATGGGAAAACAGGTTTAAGCCTGTTTATATATTTATGTACTTATTTTTAAATGTATTTTTATTCATTTATGTATTTGTAAATTTATTTATAAATTTATTTACTTATTTTAACATTGGTGGATGTCAAATGAGATGATTGTTATCAGTCACAAAAGGGAAGTACAAAATAAGTCCATTATTTGTTTTTGTATTTCTCCTTCTAAATACACATATTCTTTGACTAAATATTTTATTGAATATTTTCTGAATCTCCCGTCTTTCTTTTCTAAATATTCTAAAAAGAAGCTAACATTCCAACTGAATTCTCTGCTTATTCTCTCCCATTAACAAGGTTCCTTATGTTATCACTTGTAACATGTGTTTGAAACAAATTGATTGTGGTTTACAGCCACTGACGATCAGTCCTGAGGAAGGGTTCATATAAAGAAAAACAGAAGGAGCCTTATGTTCCATTTGCTTTCAAATCCAGTGTTAATAGCTGGTGTCTTATTAAAAATGCCCTGCAAAACACAATAAATAAATAAATAAATAAATAAATAAATAAGTTCCTTTTTTAATACATATATATACTTTGATTTCCATCCAGAGCATTGTAGAGTATGAAACAATGAAACAAAAGTGTCCATGACACCAAAAAGTGCCCTGGACTATCCTTTAAATTGAGTTGCTATTTCTTATCCAAAACTCTAATGCTGATTTCTGAACTCAAAATGAAAGTATTTTCTTCTTCTCTCTCTCTCTCTCTCTCTTTCTCTCTTTTTGATGCTTTTTTCGAAAGGAAACTTTTCTTATTAATAATCAGTCTAAGTGATCCCATTTGTATAATGATTTATGTCTTGTAATTCCCTTCACCAGACTCAATCTGTAGTGTGTTATGTTTGACATACTTGAATCAGGTTTAGATTCAAACTTTCCTCCCTGTTGAGGTAGACAGAAAAACCTGCTAGCATAAAGTAAATGAATCCTACTGCCTGGGTAAGAATGTCACTCCTTTAAAATTCAGTAACGTCACCTTGATGGACCATAATAGAGCTGCAGCTGGAACAAAATGCTATAGTTTTCTTATCAGTTTTTTTATTACTCTTTATCTCTGGCTGAGCTCTAAAATATGGCTTGTGGTTCAGATGATGTATTCAGGATGCTGCACGAATGGTTTTGCAAAGCATGGTTTAATTTCACTATTTTACATTAAATGTAAAGGGCTTGAAAATAAACACTAGGAGAAACATGGATAAATGTCACAACTGTCTTATAAATCAAAACTGTTATACTTACCCTTATGTTGAAATGGGAATACAGAAGGAAAAAAGACCAGCTACAATTCAGTTTATGAATTTTTGTTTTTGGGGGCGGGGTAACTATTAGGATAGATAGATCGTCATAATTCTGATACCAGTGCTGTTAACTGTTTTTCTCTCAGTGAAAAGTACAATGGAAGTGTAGGTATCCTTTGCAATACAGTGGGATGTATAGCACCCATTTTTATATCAGCCAATGAGGACATCTTCAAAAGTGTAATGCTGGAGAATTTTGAAGATACAATTGAAATCTGAACATATAACTACAGTTAAGAAAAAAGAAGACAAAATAGATTTTCATTTTCACAGTAAAAAGCATGAATATTGGCTGGGGAGTTATTTCCACAGGGTGTGCAGTGGATGCAGTTCTGCCAAAAATTATCACCTGCAGAATATCACATTTTGCATTTTCTTGTAAAGATAGAGCATTTGTTTGCTCTGCTTTTTTTTCCATCTTCATTTTTGAGAAAGTGGCTTTTTCATGAAGCTTTTTCTTTTTTTTTTTTTTTTTTTTTGTATGTGAACACTCATTTAACATAAAATATACCCCATCACTTGCAGCCTGCCTAGAGACATTAAAGATTCAGACAGCTACAAGCTGCAAAGTCTGTCTTTCAGGTACTTAGCCTTTTCAGTACCAGGAGTCCAGAATCAAGCCTAAGCAGTATAGCCAAGGATGATGGATGGACAGATGGCAGGGAGAGCAGATTGATCACCAAGTCTGGGACACCTTAAGCGGATGTCCCCTTAAGGAACATCTGCTACTCAGTGCTGGACATGGCACACAAGGAAGGTAGATCCTCAATTTTGTCCACATGATCTAGTCCTGCTACCGCCATGAAGTGAACGAAGGCAAAAAAAATTAAGCATACTTACCCATCTCTTGTGGGCACCTGAGCCAACACCAATTCCCAGCTTTCCCCATTTGATATCTGTAACTATCAGCTGCTATCTTATTTTCCTTTAAAATGAGACCACTGGTAAAGAAACTGGTGGGTGTGATCACACGCATACATTTTATATACGTAAAGTACTCTTTATCTAATTTCGTGGAGGTGTGAGCATCTTCTCAGAAAGACAAAGGTATTATTCATCCAGAGAGTTTCCTCACCACTGTCCCGAATTCCAGAGTCTCTGTTCCAGTGAGCGGGTGAGCCTGGACGAGTGGGTGGCATCTGTGTTCATGGCCCCATCTTGCCAGCAAGTGAATCTGTCTGCTGTAGCACAATTTGCAGGCAGTGCTTTGAGTACTCCGGAGGAGTGAATTTTGGACAGCAATGTCTAAAACATGCTGCTTTGCACTGACTACTGAGATCCCTCCCTGCAGACTCCCTCATGAAACATCATGTTCTACAGGCATCAAAGCTCAATCACAAATGGAGATGTTGCAAATTTATTTATTGGGAGAAATGTCTCCTCCCAGTAAATATTTTCTAATGAGTGATTAGTTTTAATGGGTACAGTAGTTATATAAACTTTATGTTTATTTTTAATTTTATTTTCTGTAACTAGATTGATACGGATACGAACCCCATAGGCAGTTAAAAATATATCCCTTTTTGATATATCATGGAAATAATTTTAGCTCACAAAACAGAAGAGGTTTTTTTTTTAACTGATAAAAATGTGAGGAATCTAAAAGCTTCTGAACTAAATTAATCATGATAAAATCATGATAAAAACTTGGAATAAATCTATGCACGGGTAGACACATATACATATAAATGGAAGAGAGTATGGATTATTTTGCTCCAGGATCTTCCAAACATTTCCAAGTTTGCTTTTACTATATTTAGTTAAATGACTTATATGATTTATGGTAAAACCAATCATATTCTGTATCACCTCATGTGAATGACTGTGCACAAGTTTGCTAACCTCAGAATTCTTTAGTAGTGCTTTGTCTGTGTGGTAGCGGAAACATTTGGACTCTAAACCAGAATATAATAAAATGCAGACCCATCAAATATCCTATCAAATTTGTTGGTTTTGCAGTAAATTCAGAACACCTGGTGTAGCATCAGTAAAAACAAAAACAACAAAAAAGGAGCAATGAGGTAAATAATGCGCCATTTAGCTAACATAAGAAAAACTAATTTTAATTCTAGTATCCTGAAGCCTGAATGCATTCAGGCTAGTAAGACTCTTATTGTGAGAAATATACAGTGAAGGAAGCACAGAATTAGCAGCCAGACATTTTCCGAAGGTAAGGAAGCCGTGCCAGCAGCAGAGTAGTGGGTTGTGGGAGTAAAATCCTGTGTGCAGAAGAACGAGATTTATGCTTGATGCGGCAATTTCAAGACAGAAATGATGCCAGTGGGAAGAAGACGGTCTCGGTTAGAGCACAGGGTTCAGGGGCTGGTACCAAAACCTTCTGAGAGCGGTGGGATGGTTTTGAGACCTTCAGAGGAGATGTCTGAATCTGTGTCAGGATGCTTCATCTTGATTCTGTGGAAATCAATGTTTCATCTTTCAGCAAAAGCATCATTTCACTTAACTTCCCCAAGAGTCAAAATGTAGGAATTTGTGGCTACATGTGCTGACTTTAGCTACTTTCATGTAAATAAACCAATAAATTAGATGTAGTAATATTAGACGTATAGCAGTAATTAGTATATTTTATATTCATACACTATAAGTGTGTTCTGTAAGCAGACATTTTATAAAAATGTTGGTATATAAAAGTTTAAACACTACTTTCAGTACAATATGAATACTTATCTGTAAAATAAGTTCTTTTTCAAATGTACACTTTGAGTAAATTGTATTCTTGCAGTTTGTTAGTAGTAAAACTTAAGACCATTAAGAGTATTTTTAATAATTATACATAGAGTAAATATTCATATCATTTCTTTCCACTGACATTTTAATTGAATAACAAGGTTGCAAACATAATTACTGTATGTTCCAAAGTTGTTAATTCTACACAGTGTTTCTGTGATTTCATTGGAATGTTGTTGATTAAGATAGTTACAAATTAATTTATGCATTGCACTGAATTTTATTCATGAGAAACTGCAGTAACAATTGTATTACTTGTATTACTTGCATTGCCTTTTTATACGACTCTTCATTAACCACTTAATTATACAGTCACATCGTTAACAAATGTATTTTGATTAGGAGCATTAAAATAATAGATATGAAAAAAATGATATTGCTACTACATATTTGGTTATACAAGTAAAAGGTCAAACCTTCACCACCAGTATATTCTCCTGGGGAATTAGAGAGGTTATGTTACTGGTAAGATAATTAACATAACAAAAAGGTTTATGCATTTGCAGGCTGATTTTTTTATGACATGCTTTATTTTCACACTCGACACCATGGAAAATTACTTGCCACTTATGCTTAATGTTTTGTCACTTTTTTATTATATATTTGTTTTTTTCATAGCAAGATTATAACAAGATGAAAATTGAACAATAGTCAATTCACACTTTTGAGCATTTAGACTGAACTGCAAATGAACTTAGTTTTCTGTGAACTGTATATTTAAAAAAAAAGTCATAGTTGGAAGTCTTTTTTGGAATTCGTAGGAGCACAGCGGAGATAGAAAATTAATTTCTTTCTACAGCAACCTTCATTCCATAGACTTATGGACTTCACCAGGTGTTGTTTTTCTTTCACAGTCCTTATGCTTTTGTTTTCTCTCCATTTTTATTCTGTATTTACATGCCCTTTGTTGTTTAACTGCTTGAGTTATAAACACCTGACAGCTGTACAGTAGGTATTCAAAGCCCCCTCAGTGCCCAGAGCATATTGTTTAGTACACATCCATCAAACTGGCACTCGGAGAACCCTAGGAAGAGATGCTGTGTCTTAATGAAACTTTGACAACAGTGGAAATGCCTTCAGAGGTTTGACCCTGAATGGAACATGGGAAAAATTAACAGATTGGTTCTCTATTTAATTTATCATTTGTCAGGCCTTCAGGTATATGTATATATATAAATCCTGAATTTTCCACTGTCTGATGTTCTAGACTTGATTCCATACTGTATTATACAAAAACAAACAAAAAATTAATGACAAGGCAGCTGAAAGGTCTTGCTGTCAAAATAGTATAAAGAAGTGAGGAGTCATCAATACTTTTTTTAAACTCAGACAGATAATTAATTTCAGACTTTCTTTTCTAAGTAAATAGAATACTGAAATAAAGTAACAGAATTGCTGCAGAAATTTTGTTCTTTCAACTATTTTTAAAAACATCTAAAAATTTATGCAACCTACAATTTCTGATTACTTTCACCATTTAAGAATGTGTTCTTACAGTACTGAACATTCCTCATGACCCATGTTTAATGGGTAAAAAAAGACATGAAAAGAACTGAAAAAAGCTTAAGTCTAAAGGAAAACAAGCTCCCCAACCCTCAGAATATCACCAAACTTAAAAGGAAACTTTCTCTCTTCTCCCCAGAATTATGGGCAAATTATAAAAGATTTTTTTTTCACATTCTCATATTATTTTCTAGATGTAAAAGTAAATGAAACTATTTAAATCATACATTATAAAAAAGCTAAATCTTGGTAACAAAGTATTAAAAAATAGGCTTGTTTTATTGTTTATTTATTTTTGTAACAAATTTTTGTGTTTTTTTATCCTCACGCAGAACTATCCATGTCAGGTTTAGGGCTGAACATTAGGAAAAATGTAAAAGAGACATGCTCCATTTAGTCATGTAAATAAGAAATCAGAAAAGTAAATGTGCTGCTCTTTAGAGCATCTAGAAAGCTGACCACATGACCAATACATAAATGTGGATTTTGAATTTAATTTAAAGTCTTTCATTCTCTCTTTCTCTCTCTCTTTTTTTTCTTTTTTTATGAATAGGATTTAAAGGGCATGGGTAACTATTATATAAAACAGAAACTCATTTTCTAGTCATAAAATGGTTAACTAACTTCTGAAACCCGGCTATTCTTGTTTTAGCATGAGTGAACTTTGAAAAATGAGCAACATTATTTCCTAGCAACATCAAGAAAAGATAAATATGTCTATATTTTATGCCTTGAAAGAAGGGAATATATAATTTATTTGATAAGTCACCGCTATGAGTCTTTTAAATCTTAGCATTTCCTCCTTGTTTTTCCCAGTACCTCATTTTCTCCCAAGGATTTTCTATTTATTATTCTGAACTCTGGTTTTCATCTTTCACTTCACTTTGATTCACTCCCCCTCATTTACTATTTCCCACTCTAGTCTATTTTATCTATCTTTTCCATTGTCCATGATTTTGTCATACCTACTCTGCCTTCAGTTTTTTTTTCTGTTCTCTTTCACTTCTCCAGTCTTACAAGTCCTTCAATTCTTCATTCATTTGCTTTTTTTCTTTTTATTTTTTCTTCCTTTTTTATATATTTACATGTACTGCTGTTTTTTTTTCCTGTTTTCCTGCCTTACACATTCTTTGCATCTCATTAAAGGTTTTCTTATGGTTCCCTTTTGCACTCTGCTTTGGCAGCAGGTTCTATAAACACTGGTGATATCATGAATAGTAATTTTAGTTGAAATCCCATCATAATTTTACTAAGTGTTCCCAGCATGCCAGTTTCTCATACACAGTTATGTGTATCTTCATTCATGATACACACATGATTATATGTCTCCCTCTGTAGTGCTGTTCCATTTCTATGATAACATTGCATGTATGCCATTTGTGTGCAATGGAGATTTGAAGAGGTGGCCTCTTTATATGATCAAAGCACCTGCAATATACAGAATACTTTGAAGTAAACTTAGGAGCAGAGAGTGCTCCATTTAGTTCATACACTACAGGAGCACTATCACGTTAGCAGAACTGCAGAACTAGTACTAGCATTATATTTTGTAGCCTAACTAGACAGAAAACTGTAGCAAAAAAGAACCAACATTATCTTTTTTTATTTTTATTTTACTCGTTATTGCTATCATCATATCTCCTACTGTCCTTTTTCTTAACTTTAAAAAAAGACTTTTTTTGACTAGAAAGGTTTTTAGAAAAACCTTCCTCCCACCTTACAAAACAATACTAATATTGAATACTGTAAGAATCTAATGTTTATATTCCTTCCTTTATTAATATACTGTTTCCAGTATTATCTTCTTTTCCTCCCTTTTTCCATCTCTTTTCTAAAATTCTGTTTAGAAATTCATTGTCATTTGAACCAAACTGTTTTATGGAAGCTAACCATCGGGCTCTTACCTCTTCTCCATTTTTTAAGCTACTTTTCTTCTGGAACCATCTCTCTCTCACAATTTCTCTGTAAGTTTATTTTATCTCTACTTATTAAAATCTTCCCAATCTATAATGTTTAGATGTTTTAAAGTCAAGCTTATCTTCCTGATGTGACAGTAAAAATATTTTTGTTTTCTATGGTTTTTCCTCACTAGGAGAAATATTTTTACCTAATCTTGCTTCAATTCATGAATGGTATGTAGATGACCATAATGGAAGAGGAATCTATGTGGCCAATCTTTCAGACAAAGGAGATAGATATAATAAAGATTATATATTTTCAGATATCCTACTTGTGGGTTAATTCCAATGATTAAGAAGCTCCTTCAACTCAAAGCTAAGTGAAGGAATGGCTTTTACACAAGCCCAAACTAACCTACAGGTAATGGATATTGAACTGCGTCAGACACCAGTCTCTTAAGAAATATGGGTGAAAAGTCAAACAATTCAGTGGAGTGTACCAGAATACTCATGAGAGTCTATTCAATATCCAGAGATATCAAATCAAGCAGTGGTAATGAAAATGGAGATATGTATAGCGTTTTTGACAATGGAATTAATGAGTAACTGAGATTTACTGGCTTCTGTTGTATTGCATTCAGCTTAAAATAGAACTACTGAAAGAGTATTGATTTCTGAAAAAAAATGTTTACCACGACAATTAATGTGTTTGTGACCATATCCAAAATCCCTGTGTATTACTTGAACTGGTACCGTGCAGAAAGCAGAATAATTATGAAGAGCAATGGAGCATATTTCAGCTCAAACAGCCTTGAACTTGGGTGGTAGGACTACAACCGTATTTCCACTTAAGGTGAGTCAAAACAGAAAAGAACAACATCCTCAAGTCTTAGGCCATCCTTACACCAGCCCAGTTTGGACCTATTTGGACCACCTGATCATCCTGTCTACAGTAGGCATGACTAATTGGGGTTGCCTACCTTGAATGAAAATGGCAACGAACACAAGACAAGCTTGACTTAAACTCTGTGCTAAGCATGGCAAATGGCTTTTTTTGAACATGAAAGCATCAATCTCCACAAAAGCCTGATGATTCTACCTACTGGTCAAAGGTAAGAAATTAATCTTAACCCGTATTATGATTTTAATCACAGCAAGCTCTGGTGAGATGTATGCCACACAGCTGAAATTTGAACAATTATAGATGCCTTGTCTCATCTGTCAGATCTGCTGGGAAGGCTTTCATAAATCTTCTTTTGCTGCTTGTCCATTGGTGTGATAAATTGTCATTTTTCATAGTACTATTTCATAGCACAGTGCAGGAAGTTTCATTTTAATCTACGGGATTTTATAGTGTAATAATGACATTAGAGGAACATGAGAGAGGAAAAAGTCCAGGACTTGACAGTATGAAGCTAGATGATAGCCACAATGTTCTAATACAGTTTAAATATAATGATGGTACATTTATGGCATATATTTGAACAGGTCAAATAATTGCATGAGATGAGTAAAA
>JAUBNY010000396.1:286805-303404 GCA_032275445.1 Crypturellus soui | reverse complement strand
TATTTACCTTTTTTCCAAGACTTTGCCACCTACTCGATCCTTCAATCCTCTGCCTTTTAAATTCTTATATATTGCTTAGAGGAAGACTCAGATTAGCCTCTGCAATTATTTGATGCTGTTGTGAGAAATGCAAATGAATGATGACCTGCAAAAATTGATTTTTCTTTCTTCTTTGCTAAGTCTAGTTCATTTTCTGTTGCAGTTGAAGATTTTATATTCTGGGATGGCCTGTAACACAGAAGGGCCATTAACTGCTACTGGCTTGAGGCAAAAAAACTTACAAATCATTAAAGATCTTCCTCATGATGTAAATTATTGAGAAAAAAAATAGTCTCTAAATCAGCAGCACTTGCATACAGTCCCAGTTATTTTTTGACTATGCTTTATGAGGATCAAGCAAGTAATTTTTGAGTTCATATATCTTCAGTTTATCTATCTAATACACATCTTTTCTGAACACTTCCTTGAACATTTCATAACACTGCAGCTTACTTTCGTAATTCACATTTGCATGAACAAAATACTACATGGTGCAACACATTATTCAGTAGTATATGTGGACCTAAAAAATGTGCATTTTTTATGTCTTGAAACATTATGTGAACACAGAGCTGAATAAAGAAGTCTATTTTTATTGAGAAAGGAAGGAGGAATAGGGAATATTTTCCTCTGTATTGGCTCAAATCTTATGCAAGCTTTACCTAAGAAAATAGTTTTATCCAGGAAAACTCCATCTTCTGTCCTAGTTTCTCACAGGTAAAATAGGAATAAAATACTGCTACAAACAAACAAATATACTTCTCGGGAATAGGAAACAAAGTGGAGCATGAAAACAAAAGACTTTGGTCATCTAGAAATATATCAGTAGATACTTTGGACAATTCAGTGTCCTACTTGATTATGCAGATCTACTATGTTGGAAGAACACTGTAAGAGAACAGGTTTTTTAACTCTGAATACAGAAAGTGTTTGCAAATGAAGGACTAAATAACAGATATCAGTTTTGGACAATCTTATTAGTTGCAAAATTTAAACGTAAAGTTTGCCTAAAAGGAACAAGTTTTGGACAATGGGAAACCCAACGTTCATCACTTGTTTTTTTCAACAACAAAAAATGTATGTTTTTGAAAAAAAATATGCAACTTTTCTGATAAAAAATAATCATTTGCTGTGAACTGACAATTTGACTTTGTTTTTTCTGTGAGTTTGACACAGAGTCAACTCAGAAACACAAGCCTTTTTTTTTTTTTTAATGTTACTTCAGATAACCGAAAAATTCCACAAAAACTGACATTTTCTTCCTCTTCTGCAGAAATATGTAAAATGTATACAATATTTTGATTGGTCAGTGTGACAGCCATCCAGCACTAGCGATCAAAACCTGATTCTGCCTGATTCCACAGTGTTTTTCACTATCATGATTAATGTTCCCATGTACAGCATTGTTTCTGGGTGGAGGGAGTAAAGAGAAAATTTAAAAATACATTGCACACGGCCACATAGAAAGAAAAGCTAATAAAAAAAAGTTAAAAAGATATAATTTGTATCAGACTGCTTTTCTTGGACATTCCTTTCACTTTTTTGCAAATTCATCATGGGTTTCACTCAGTGTGAAGTAAAAAAGACCAGAAGAGAAAAAGGTGACACGTTTTCCATTTGCTTAATGTCAGTGTTTCTATGGATTAACTGAGGTTGGTGAGCTGTAGTATCTATAAATGAATGTGATTGTAAGATTGCAATGTGAATCAGTATTGGTTATAGATTAGAATATTTCATTTCAAAACCACCATAAATATCTTCATTAGTATCTCACTGGAGTGTATGATTGTTTGAAATAGCACAAAACTACAGAGAGATTGCTACAGGCCAAGATTGGTAGTGGGAATATTGTTTTCACACATCCATCAATCAGGGTCTCACTTTAAGTTTGGGAAAGAAAATAAGATGAGAAAGCTTACACATAATGACGTTCATATTTGTTAGAGAATTCCTTTTATTTATAGTATTTTGTCCAACAATATGGACAAGTTCTCTTTTGTACAAGTACCTTCATGCAACTTCAAATTAAGACTTTTTCTGTATAACCTGAAGTGATCTAGTCAAATACTCATTTTGAGCACACAAACAAAAATATGCAATACAATTTATACCATGTCATTAACACAAATATCTCACAATTCCCAGCCACTGCTACCATGACTTGTTTTAAATGTCATGTTCTGAATTTCAAATCAACAGACACAATTATTTCAGGGATTGTGTCCTGCCATCTAAATTTTATTGGAGTGATCTTTTATCTGCACTGTGATTAACTGAGCCAATTCTGGAACAAAGTACTTAAATGATTAAAAAGTGAGATGTTTCAAAGGGTGTTTTAAGGTTGGTCACCTGGAATGGCTGAATGGGGAACAGTGGGAATAGTTGCCAAATTATTTTGGCATGAGAGTTGCCAAACATTTTTGGACAATGAAGAGAAAAGCTTTTGATACAGGCTTTAAATTAGATTGAAGAATCACTTAGAAGAACCACGTGGATTTTGTTGGTTGTAAGCAAAGAGGAACAAAAAGGAACTAAAAAAAAAAAAGGACTAGTCAAGGGCTGGAGAAGGAAAGGGCAAGCCCAGAATACTGACAATTGGGGTACTTGCATTGGAATAGGAGCTCCAGTTCAACAAAGTGGGGCTGGTTTATGTCAATGCTGTTAGCATAAAGTGGCAGCAGGCTGAGAAGCAGTGGTAAAAATAATTGCCCCAACTGGGACACTGGTCTGTCTATTTTGAAGCTGAGTGACTCAGAGAGCTAAGTGTATGTTGTATAAGAGCTGTAACACTGAGATGGTGGTACGAGGATTTGCAGACTATAAGCAATATTAAAAATGAGGTGGAAATAATTAAAGTGAAATGAATGAAAAGGAAGCCTAAGCTAAGAAGAAAGACATGGGGCTTAAGGATGGACTTCAAAGAAATTTTATTTCCAAACAGATGTATGCAGTAATCAGCAAGATGAGGTTACATTTTAGATTCGTGCACATTTGTTACAGCGATAGAAACACATCTAAAGAGTATTAATTGAAATACAGAAAATAGAGATTGCTATTAATAAATATGCATTACTCTAGCATTTTAGAATATTAATTGTAAAATTGTATGGGCAGACAGCAAACATTTGATAAAGGAGAAAATGAATTTTATGAATTGAAACTGAAGCTGAGGCATAACTAGAATGCAAACTGAAAGCAAAGGCAGTTTTTGCTAGTTTCTAAGAAGGTAGGCTCAGGTAGTAAGCATGGTGATTCTACTAGCCCTAAAAGCTTTGTGCTAGGCAACCTTTGTGGAAGATGTGCAAAAATGTGGTGACAGTGAAGGCATGTGTAATGAAGATAGACAGAGCCAACAATACAACAGTTTGTTCACATACCACTTGTAGTATGAACCACTGCAGTGGCATTGGGGTAAAAACTGCTGAGTAGAAAGTGATTTTTACCCTGGGAAAGATACTTAAAATAATTCTGTTCATAAACCTTTCTGTAATTCCTATTGGTGGCAGAGAACTAATAAGCAAATGCATCTATGGCTTGCTGCAGTTGGGGAGAAGCTCACCTGCTTCCCAAAATCAACAGAGTTAGCAGGGCAAGAAATAAGCACATGGTATCCAAGATGCCTCCCCAAGGACTGTGCTTGAAGAATTATTTTGGGGTGATCTTGGATGTTGCACATCCAGCATTTCTCTAACACCGTCAAAGTCCTTAGTTCATGCAAAATTACAATTTGCTTTTATGTAAGGGTTTATTGAAAGACAAATGAAATATTTAAAAAAAAATCTGTAGAGATGTTTTGGTAAAATAACATACTAGCTAAAGACAGCTGATTTTAACAAGGCTATTATTCTTTCCTATAATTCCACCATAACCAGTAGAGGTCTAAAAATCATTACATTTTCTTCATTAGTTTCTGCGTATTGTACTTCTATAGATCTCCACTGAAGGATTTAACTACTCCATAAAGAAGTTTCTCTGTGAAGAAAGCTGCAGTGAAATTGTAATGAAACCCAAGCTTGATTGCTGCAGGTGCTTGTTATTGCATCTGGACTTTCCGTGCTGAAAGCCTACATGCTATTGAACTTTCCTCCTTTGAGCTGCTCTAGAAAAATGCCAGACAACTCCCCTTAACTTTTTTCTGAAGAGCATCACCACTCCTATACTAGGAGTAGTGACTTGAGTCACTAGAGTGATCCCCCTGACTAGAGTGTCAGTGGGGTACTGCTTGTCTGAATAGGAAGAACTGATTGTGGAAAATCAGTGTTGGAAATGACAAGAATGTTTGTGGTGCCTGGTGAACTCCATGAGCCCTTGTATGGAGGCTAACCCCCTAACAGGTTATCATTCATTTACACAGCTCTTTGGAAGAGAGGAAGGATGTCTGCTATGCAAGTCTGTGATCCCCTTAGTCTCTTTTCACCCAGTTTGTCTCAGCAAGTGCTGGGATGCACTCAGGTCCTGTGCTATGTTTCTGTAGTTACTTGTGTCACCGTTCAGAAATGCATCTCTTACACTCTTCTGAGACTCTTCATCTCTGGAAATCCCTTTGTATTTCAAGGACACACTAATATCCAGACAGATAACAAACATATTTTGTGTGTCTTTAGAAAAATGCGTGTATGATATTTTGGACGAATAACTGGAAAAGAATATTTTAAACTTATCTGAATAGTATAACTTACTCCCTATACTGCAGTGTTTCCTGACATTATTTGCAAAGCTGAAAAGATTGGAAGAAATAATTGTTCTTTTTCTTCAGCAGTACTGTGGAAAAGCTCTTTATACATTTTAAATTAAATTAATCCCAAGGCAGTAACTGAATGCATTACATGGTAAAAATGTCAAAATGTTCTCTGCACCTCATGCACAGACTTTTAGATTGATTTATATATACATGAAATAGCTTTAGTATTACTAGAACATTTTATATACTGCTCAATGTTTTCTTAAATTCCTTGAAAATTAATATGAAATATTAATAGGTGCATTGGGAGAGTTTAGTCCATTAACTATAAATTAAAAGTTGGCATTCATTATTTAGTGGTTAAATTCAGGCTGCCAGTTCTAGTAGTTTTTGCTGTTCTAATTATTGTTTTCTTAATTGAAATAATAATGCTGTTGTACAACTCCAGGATAAAAAAAAAATCAGAATAATTGAAAAAGATGCTTAAGTATCTTTACTTAGAAATCATAAGGTGTACCCTGAGAATAAAGTGGTTGCTTAGCCCCAAGGAATAAAGAAAATAGTAAATGTATTAAGAAGTTGTATGTTTTTACTTGTCTAAGTTTTAAAAAGGGCAGATTTTCAGGGTGACAATGACTAATAAAATTAATATATACCTCTAGTATTAATTCACCCGACTAAAGGCTGGAAAAATATGATTTCTTTAATTAAGATCCAGTCTTGATCAGACTGTAAAGTCACATATTTCTAGAGTAATTGCTCTGAAGTTCATATTAGTATTTCTGGGTGAGTTTGGTTCATAAAGGCTCCATAAATTATTACAGTTCCAGTGAGGTCAGGAGAATTACAGGGAGTATTTTTGTCCAGCTCATAAAAAATATCTTTTCAAAACAAAGCAAACCTATTTTCTGGATGAAGGAATGAAGGACCAATCATAAGAGAAATGTTTCATTTTAAAGAATGAAACCTTCTTTCCTTTAAAAAGAAAGGTTACATATTTACAATAAATCATCATTATCTGAGCTAGTCATCTCAGCTTTTCTTTAAACTCAAGGGTGAAATAAGAAATTTTAGAGCATCTTTCTTATCCTATGATCAACACCTACACAGAAATGAAATGAATTAGAGTTCCCTTCCCTTCCCTTCCCTTCCCTTCCCTTCCCTTCCCTTCCCTTCCCTTCCCTTCCCTAGAAACTGAAATGATTAGCTCAACTATATATATCCACATTAGGGAATCCTAATACTCTTAGTCTGATGGATCCATCCCAGTACCTCAGATTTCCCTCTTCAAAACAGGGCATCAATGAAAATAACAAAAACAAACAAACAAACAAAAGACAAGCAAAGCATGAAGGTTTGAGTACCTCTAGTTATGTTTCCTAGCTATTATTACCAATGTAATTCTGTCAGCAAGTAATGCTTGTGAAAGTAGCTGATACAAAAGTGAAATAGCCATCTGAACATTTCCTCGGAGAGAAATCTCTTAAAAAAAAAGTGCTTTTAACTATAAGCCTGCAGTGGAAACCTAGACTGTGAGTGAGAGATGATCAAAACGTAATGGAAAGTTTCATAAACACTGATTCAGAAATTCCTACAGGATTTCAAGATAAAGACTTTTTCTTTTTTTGGTGGGATCTATATTATATTATCACCTTTGTCTACCCTGCTACTCATTAAACTGGCATAGCTTTCCTGAAGTGAGTAGATTTCCAGCAGTTCCCGTTCTTGACAGTATGGCTCATAATTTAGTTACAAGATCAGACAGATGCAGAATGAGTTTTTTGACTCCTGACTCTTCTCACTACCTTGTCAGTCTTCCCTGTCTACAATAGCTCATTTTTCAGATATAGGCTTTTGCTCCAAGAGGAGTTTCCTTTGGATGCAATTTACTATTCAAAATGCTCCTCCTCATTCTTTATTCTGTGAACATACTGATAAAATTTGAGAGAATGTACTGATAGTCAGAAACGCAAAAGGTGAGATTTAGCATTCATACTGCTTGTTTGCATCTTCAATAACACAGTATTCTTTGTATGCTCTGAAAGAGGGAAAAAGGGAATGAACTGCATTAAAAAAGAGAAGGGAGGACAATAAGGAAGGTTGATGGCCCCTGTTCTTCCATAAATTGAAAAGGCAGCTCAGAGAAAGAGCAAGCACTGCAGAATGTTCTCAGAGAAGAACTACGCTGCTTCAGATCACCTAAATGTCTCCCTTATTTGATACTATTAACACTCTGCTATGGTCAATTGCATAGTAAAAATCCCATCAATAGAAGAAGAGTTGCTCATGTGTGACTGACTAATTCCTCCAGTGTCAACAGAAAGAGTCTGAAACACCCTGTGGCACAAAAGGTTAGTTCTGCTGTCACTTTATCAGTGGGAAAAAGCGTATCTTGTCTTTCTTGGGTCACTATGATCCTGCTCTCGATTACTTGTATAAATCATAAATTACAGATGTGTTGTTATGTCAGTGAAGGATAGCACAAAAAATTGTCATTTTCCGGCAGACTACCTGCTAACTCTGACCTCTCACAAAAATGAACAGAAATATTAAACTCCGTCTTATATGTTTATTGAAGCCATATCCTAGCACTTGAATTAAAATTTATTACTGAATTTCTTGCTGTTTCACAAAACTCAACATGCAACATGCTATTCAAACTCTCACAAAGCTGTATAGCTTTGAGTAACTGCATGGGAATCACCATCAGGATTTTGGTGCATGACAAAACAGAAAAACATTTCAATTGTTAAAATATTTCTATGCTTTTTATAACTTAAGTGTCCCATTTAAAATAATTATAAATTCTCTTTTTTTATTATTTGAAAGAGGATGATGGCAGCAATATGCTTTTCAGTCATGCCTTTATGACCATGGCAAGTGGACTGTGTGATTCACATCTTCAGTTATTAAGGTGCTTTTGTTATAACCTCAGGCCTTTATCCTATCCTGGATGGACCTCATAAAATGATGGTTCCCACCTTTGGGATTTATTAAGCAGACATGTTGTCCTTCACAGTTCTGACAAAGGTCAACTTTAGAATGTTCCTCTTTCTTACAAGCAATTACCAGAAA
Source organism: Crypturellus soui (assembly GCA_032275445.1). Classification (NCBI taxonomy): domain Eukaryota; kingdom Metazoa; phylum Chordata; class Aves; order Tinamiformes; family Tinamidae; genus Crypturellus; species Crypturellus soui. The sequence goes on along the minus strand of JAUBNY010000396.1, from coordinate 295,609 downwards.
ATACTAGTATTGGAAATGCTTGATATCTTGAACCTCAAAATAATGGTGTGGGGAGTTTTCAGCTCCAGAGTGGGCTGAAATGTGTCGAGCAGGTACAACCTCTTTTAATAAAGCCAAAGTGTTCTATTTTTAACAGTGGGCTTAATTTAATCAGCACAGTCGAAACTTTGGCTATGGTGAGGGAAAGGACTATCATCATCTCATCTATTTAAGTTGCTGCCTTTTTACAATATGAATACAGTTGCTGAGCAGAATAAAAATAAAAAAAAGTTATCAAATCTGTTACTATTTTGGATGTAGTGAAAAATTTGCTTTATGGCACAGCATTTGAAATATAAACAATAAAGGGCAATGCACAAGTGATATAAGAATAGCAACTTCAGAATAATTGAAGTGCAGCATACAAAACGACATTCTGTGACCTTGGGATCTGTGAACAGCTGTATAAAGATGTGTGGGAGTGAAGAAAAAAACAGCACTGTTTCTAAAGATGAGGAAGAGAAGATATTAATCTACAGAACTACTAATGCCAGAGCTGTATAGCTGTTAATAAATTCTGATGAATATTACTAGCCAAGGGAACATATCAGAGATGCTAAAGGCTGGTTCATTTAAGTAACTGCAATTGAATTGGTACTCTTAAGAATACGCACACAAGAAAGGGGAGGAATCCTCCCCTTCCTTGCTCTATTAGCTTCTGCAAAGCCAGGTCATGCAGATCCTTATTCCAAGGAGAAGCAGATGCAGTTATTGAAGGAACAGTAGCACTGATATCACTGAAGATCTATGTGCCTGTTTAACAGAAATTTGCCAGTGTCAATAATACAATATTTCACTTTTGAACTAATAAACCCTCTCCCAAACTTTATGATTTCCTGTTCCATTTTTCAATTATTTCTAGCTAGAATGAATTGTCTTGTGCAAACCAAAGGAGCAGTTGCCAAGTCCATATATTTTTTTGAGGCTGATTCTCTTGCTCAGTATCTCACAGCTCAGTCTCTTTCCATATAATTTTCTCTTTCATGTCAGATACAATAGCTTTAGTAAGCTCATGTGAAACAAACCTGAATGCTGATCAAAGGGAGGAAGAAAAAAAAACAAATATTGGGATTTAATTCCTCACTCTACTGTATTCTTCAACAGAACTGAGAGATCTGCATTGTACATAAGGCAGCCATTGACCAAAGTACTAAATTTAGGCCTAGGTCTGTGTATGTATATAGTATATATGTATGTATATACTTTGAAGGCACTAACCTGAAATTGAAAGCAGAAATTAAGCTTGGTTAGCCTCTTTGAAGTTGCCACTGAAGTAATGACAGTGAGGTCTTTACAAAACTGACAGGCTAGTTGTAGGAAACTTGGAGGCATAAGAGCACTATGTACTTTATGGAAGGACTGGAGCTTGACTAAGCATGAAGCACATCTAATTTTATCATTGTGTTTCATATAGAATTTTCGATGTGCATATATCACACAATTTCCTTTTCTCCATTAATGACAGTGTAAAAGCATAGTGCTTTAGAAATCTGGTGAGCATCAATTCCAAATTGCTTCTGGAGTGTGGTGTGGTGGATTAATATCTTCTATTCTGTCAAAAATTCAAAGGCTACACTTGTTAGAGACATACATTGATATAATTACAGAATATGCAGTATGTATTGATGAGTATTCTAAGAGGAATATAGAGATAACTGTACTTATAATGAAACTAAATCAATGTTATTTTCTGCTATCTTCAGAGAACCATAAAAATAGCTTCAGTGCTAATAGTTATACTAATTGCACATTTCCTTTTGCATACTTATGAATGTAAAATAGCCAGACTATCTCTGAATAAAACAATAATGGCTCTTCTTTGTAGGACATTTATGGACTAAAGATATTACACAGGTAAAAGTTACTTTATAAAGAAACCAAGACAGGACCACTACAGAAATCTGCAGGTGAAAAGCTGTGTCCTGAACTTTAAAAACAAATTCTTTTGACAGTTGAAATGCTTTTCTTAAGTAGGCCTAAAATACATATTGCCCTGATTTATTTTGAGTGATTTTAAAATAAATTAGAATGTTAAACTGTTTTATTATTTTTTATCTTCAACTGCAGCAGTTCCTTGTTTCATGTAGCAGCAGATCTTTATAAAATGAAGAGACTCCACTGCATCCAAATGTGATTTGAAATACATAAGAAATAATGAAAATTTTCTGAGTTCACAAACTCTCTAAAGCTATAATCTTCATTAGAAAATAATTATTTTAACTTAAATACTTAATTATTTTTTCTACTACTATTTCCCACACCCATCATAACCTTTTCTGTACTTAGTGCAAGAACCCCCTATCTGCAGTGTTCCTCCAGTATCTGTCCTCGATCCTGCAGTTCTATCGCCTCCTCTGAGCAAAAGTAGCAGCTCACTCTGTGCTCGTACTGTGGTGGGGTGGGAGTGTAAGGTTAACTGGGATTCTGCTCTTGTTCCTATCATGGGATGGATGCGGACAAAGGTAGTTCTGTGCTGGGATAAGATGGTACTTCAGCCCTAGCTGCTCTGGTGTTTGTAACAGCAACAGCAGCCACTAAACCTGCAGTCCAAGACCTCCAGATTCATGACATATGCAAAGCAGTACCTCGACCATCCATTACAGAGATTGACAAATCATGTAGTTTTGCTGTCATCCATATATCTAGTTTCTATTTATTTATGCTTGAAGTCAACCCTAGGGCAAGCAGACCTCCCAGGTTAGAACTATTTCATATTTCAGTCAAGTACAGATGCCCGGTAATAGGCCCCGCTTTGTCACCTTGGGGTTGCCATCCTCATAGCCCTGAGCTTACCTAAAGGTCCTGGCATCAACCTAGACATAACACTTCATCATGTCAATCATGCATAGCATCCATACCAGTAACAAGTTTCATCTCCTTTTAATATGTGATGAAAAATATTGTCATTAATGTTTCAAATATAAAGCTGTTTTTTGGTATTATTTTGTGCAACATTATAAAGTGGAAGAGAACATATCCAGGGTGAATGCTGCAGAGCCAAATTGGAAAATGCATATCAATGCATGGCTGTAAGCTGGTCTATCAGGAGTGCTCTGTGTCTAGCAGTCTCAGCAGAAAGGCAATAATGGCAACCCATTTTTTAAGGGAAAGCAAATCTAAAATGAGCAAGTCTGTGAAATAACCAGAATAAAAGAAGGTAGTTATGATGAAAATGAAATGTTGTAAATAATTGCTAGTAAAGATTCAAGGCTCTTTATAGTGCCAGCTGAGACTCTGAGCAGAAAAAGGAGACAATAATGATGGATAATATTGTTTAGGAGTTAATCTTCACTCCAATGTCCTACTATTTGAAGAAGCACTGACTCACAAATGGGTCTGAACACTTTGAAGGAGTCAGCCACCAAAAAGATAACATATCAGCAGTCAATATATTGCCTCTGAATTTTCAAAAAGCATTTGATGATGCCTTTTATGTTTTCAAAATACATTCTGTCATGGAGTAGGAGTTTGTTCTTGTCTTTGATCAAAAATGGTCAAAAGAAAAATAGGAAACTCATTACAAATACTGAGGAGAATGAGACAAAACCCAGCAGAGTATGTATGTCAGTGGAAATTATTGAGTAAAAGCTAAAAATTGCCATAGCTATTTTGGGAATTCTTCTTTTACTCATTACTGCCTCAGTGTTTATTGAAAATGGATAGCAGATGGAAGAGTGACCAAAGAGAAAACTCAAAGCAGTATGAAAAAGAAAAGTGGCTTATCTTTGGCAAAGTAGAATGCACTTAATCAATTAATGTAGACATTATATCATATAGCTACAAAGTGAAAGTGTTTATGGATAGTCTGAGTAGTCAAGTTCCTGGTCACTGGGAAAGTATTCTCAAAGTAAGATTTTGCTTTTTGAGTCTATTGTATTATGCAAGTCTTTGTTTCACAATTTCTCTCTTGAGCTCTATGACTGATATAAACGTCACTGATTTCCTGATACTTTAGAAGTTTCTACATATTTGCTCTGATGTACTGCACATCCTTAGGATTCCTCGATTCTTTTGTATGTTTTGTCATATGGTTTCTGCATTGCAGAAGAGTCCTAAATCCTTGGGGATAGGAGACAAAACAGTGAGTATCAAAGCTGAAAGGAAAACATGAGTGGACATCTGAGTGGAAATATTCTAGTTAGAAGTATTTTAAAATTTACCTGGGAAGAATCTAGTAGTGAATTCTTCCTGCTGAGAGCTCAGTATATGTGCTTAATGAAAGGTGCTGCAGACTGTATTTGGAGCTTCAAGGAGTGCTGAGGCCTCAAAGCCTGATATTTGGTATATATTCTGATACTTACTGAATAATTCCTGAATCTGCTTCATTCTTCCACTCTTGCTTCTTTTGCTTGGGATGGGGATCAGCACTTCAGAGGACTTGGCTTTGTTTTACTTTAACAGTGCATCAGACATATTTCAAAAGATTTTGGTTTTATATCTTGCCTGTCTGGCTCCAGTAGCCTAGTGCTGTGAGACATTTCCTTAATTACTTCCTTAATGCACACTGTTAGGAACAACCTGCACCTTCAGAATATATGACTGATGTTGTCAGGCTTCATTCTGACTGCATGAAGAAAAATTTATATTCCATCCAATCTACTAACACTGCAGATTGGAGTACATGATGCAGATCTCTTAGGGTCCTGGCAACTTTCAATATGATATTTCAGCAGATTTCTAGCACGTGTAATTTATGTAGCTATCTTTATAAACTACAGTTTCATAAAAGAAGTGTTAAATTAAGGCATCATCACATAAATTAGTGGCTTTCCTTCTGACTTTATAGATGAAAAATTTGAATCCAATACTGCAACTAAACGAAATGACCATTTTATTAAATCTAGCTTATGATTCAATAATTCTGTCAAACTTCTCGTTCAGATATCAATCTTTTCGATGTCTTTTAAGAAGCATCCCAGACAAAAAAAAAAAAAAAAAAGAGAGAAAGAAAATCAGGTTTATAAACTGCAACACTCACACAGCCAGGACAGTGATTTAATCTCATGAAAGATATTATCAAAGCCTGCAGAAATAGCCATTTCCTGTCTTAGAAATTAGTCACGTAACTAAAGCTATGCCACATGTCCCACATGTATATTGGCTATAGTATACACTGCTTGAGGATAATAATGTATTCTCCTAGAGCTGAAAAGAAAATGAAATGAGTGAGAATGAGTGTTGTCTTCTTTTTTTAATATTCAGCACCAAACTTTTTTATTTACGAAAAACTGTTGTTCTGATGATCGGAGGTGACATATTCACTGCCTAATTCCTCTCCGATCATTTGCTTTTTTTTATCACCTAAATGGGTAAATGTTTGTGCAAAATCATCTAAACAGCTTAAGCCCTGGATATTGCAGCTGTATCTGAGCAGTGCTGAATCATATTGCTTGATCCTTACTGTGGACCCCAGTTCACACAAGGCTGACAGGGCAGAGCTATAACCCCCCTTTGAAGGACCACGCCTGTATGTACAAAAATACAATACAAAAGTAGGAAAATAGCTGTATCCCACAAAGTACGGAAATATGTTACCAGGATTTCTCTCAGTTATATACAACATGTATTTCCCTATTACAGAAGCTGAGGAGGATTAGCTAGCAGGTTAAGGCCAACATTTGAAAAATAACAAATTTCATCTGCTGTCCTATTCTTCTGGAGCTATTGAAGAACTCTGAACATAGGGATAAAATCCACAGTTATGCATGATTGCAGCTCCCACTGTATTCAGTAGAACTGTACAATTGCAGAGAGAATAATCATAAGAAAAAATCATATATATTATTAGAATAACAGATACATTTGGAAAAAATATGCATAGTTCATGAACTGATGCTCTTTTTCACATCACTGATATTCTCAACTAACATTATGCCTTAGAGACTGGAAAAGTTTTCAGTTTCTTAGAAATAACGAAGTCTAACTATTCCATACCCTAATTTTTCTCTTTATACTGCTCTCGTATATGAGATATCTCTTTGGACTAGTGTCAAGGAAAGAAACGAATTCTTTTCCTGTTGCTGTGATTATTTTTTTGTTGAAGTGAGTTTCATGACAGTTTTCAGTGACATTCCTCTTCTACTCATTTTTCCTCATATCTATGAATATTTTGCAGGTGTATTTTTTTCTAAGAGATACACAAGGGAATAAACTCTTCTGGTGGATGCCTAAGTAAAAACCTTACAACCTGGACCTCCATAGTGAGCTTTTTAATTATTACTACTCAATATCATCAAAAAAAGAAAAAAACAGATTGTGATTGAAAGCCTCACAGAAATAAAATGTAGGAAAAAGCAAAAAAAGCACATGGGGGAAAAAACAATAGCTTTTTTTTAAGAATGAACACCTTCTTAATAATATGGGAAAGGAATGTTATTCCCCATCTCTACGATAAAACCCCTGGAAGAAACACTTTATGGCAAAACTGCCACCAAATTATATCTCACTAGCCTCCTCCTAATCCAATGAACAGGCTAGTAAATGTATTAAATAAACTGCATACGCATAAAGAGACCTAAAGCAAGACTTACAAACCTTATTTCCTGAAGATGCAATAGCTAAAATCAGACTCTGTTTACTTGCATAGGAGTGGAAGTCAAGGAAGGAAAAAGATATATAGTATACTATGAGTAGTCCAGCATTGAAATGTTTTTTTTTTCTTCAAAGGTAAATGGATATTTGCATGACAGAGGGAAAAAAAAGCGTAATTCTACAGTATATATGAAAATGAAGTTTCTATTGCAGTACACTTAGTTGACTGCTTGCATTGCTTGCATTTTACAAGACCACTGAAAATCTTCAATAATCCAGTTTTCAGATGTTGTGACAAGCTAGGAAAACTAATTCAAAAGGAAAAACATTATGTTAGAAAGCAAAAATGTGGTTAATTTAGAGGGGTCTTTGGCTCAAATATGAATTTCAGCACTTGTATCTTTGTTTGTAATAAAAAGCTGCAATCCACATCACCTGAATAAATTAAAAGAAGGAGCCAACCAGACTGACTAAATCATGTTCCCAAAGCAATTGTACCTGCAAATCAAGTTAAATTTCATGCATTCTTCATGGAGTTAGTGACTACAGCTAGTTTTTGAAACAGACTACTAGAGCCACTGCTTCAAACAAAGAAAAGAAAATCACTGTGAATATTATTTTGTCTTTCTGAGGTATGTAGTTAATAGCCAAAGACATGACATATTTTTAACATTTATTTTTTAATTTTTAAATTCTGCTTGAAAATGATTCTTGTTTTCTCATGTAATTTTTAAGGAGCCTTAATTCTAATCCTGGTGTCTCAGCTAATATTCTGTTACTGCCCACTTAAATACTCCATGTTATTCTGATTAAGAAAGATAATTTTATTATTTTCTCTGCTATAAGTGTTTTGGAGCTGTGCTGTCCAGAGTTTCTGTGCTGTTTTCCAGAAACGACTGCTTTCACATGCAATCGAAGTGATTCCCATATATGCATCACGAATTATGTGAATACTCAATCAGTAACTGAATCTGGCATTACCTTCTTTACAAAATTTGAACATTAGTGTTTTGGGCCATTTCAGGATTTTGAGTCAGTTCTAGCAGTACTCCTAGGCTGGGGAGTGGAGCGAGGACCTAGAGTGTCCATGTTGTCGCATACCCTACTCCGTTCCGAGGGATCCTCAGTAGCAACTGGCCAAGACATGCAAATCCTCATCTCTTTCATACCTTCCCTCAAAGCCTTGAATCTTTGCTTCTAATGCAGCTATTGGATGTCAGTTTTCAGTTGGTGTCTGTTCACATGGTTGCATCAGGGTCTATCCATTTGCAATGTGTCAGATTATTTGGAATTTTAAAAATGAGTAAGTGAAAACATAAACACTACTAAGTATTATTCATCACATTTTAAAAATATGATCTTATTCCTTTAAAGCTTTAACCTCAGTTTTAATTCAGCATGTGCTGGACTTATAGGAATTTTATGAAAGGAGGAGGGGCTGTACTTTAGGGTGCAATTCTTATGAACAGCAGAATCTGAGCTGGTGCTAAAATGGTTACACTTAGGCGCTTTTGATTTTGTAGATACTTACTACTGATGTTTTAGCACAAGATTGCTTATGTTGGGAGGTTCGGAAATCATGCTGTTACACTGATAATACGTAGAGAATTAGACAACAGTGGAAGAGAAGTGCATCATGACAGCCTGTTAAGCTGTAGGCTACAGGGTAAAATAGGGAATTGAGAATCAGTAAAAAGCAAAGAAAAGCACAGACAGGTGGGTGGAAAACTGCTAGAGGGAACAGAAACTGCTGCAAGCAAGATTTACCATAATCATTCATGGAAGGTTTACAAAAGGATATTACAGCTACCTGGGAGACCAGAGCCCAGGGCCATTTTGGCACGCAAACTATAGAGAAACTATAAGGCAGTAATACCATGTTTCAGGATCTAATCATAACAGAAGTGTGTTTGGAAGGCAGAAGGTTGCAAAAGTGTTTAGAATTTGAAAGCCAACTAATTTTCGTTCTTAGGCAAATGATATCAAGGCTCTGATGTAAAGTGTGGGGACATGTGTACACGAAAAGGCAAATATCCTACAGAAGGTGAGAATTCTTTTTGTTAGCTTAATCTTGGAGTTTTGCACTGACTGAAAAAAAACAAGGACAGATCTTAGGAACAATTCTTTTCACAGTAAGGTGATCCCAGTCTACTGGCTGTGACAATAAAAGACCTCTGTGTAGATAAATCTTTTGGATTAAACATCTCTACAACCCTAGACTAGCAATGCATTAA
>JAUBNY010000396.1:252885-269188 GCA_032275445.1 Crypturellus soui | reverse complement strand
ACTTAATATTGTTATTGATTGATGAAAAAGTTTCTCGCTTTCATTTAAAGGTCCAGTCAATCGAAAATTTAGGGCGCGTGCTCAGTGAGGAGTGGTCATACCTCAGAGGCAGGTAACTTTTGGGATGGAGGTGTTCGTTGGCATTATAATGAGCAAAGTTCAAGCAAAGTTCATCTGAAAAGAGTGATTCGCCACCCTTGCTGGCTCAGCACTGGACGTGTTACCATATATCTCCTGTTGGGCAGCTACTGTGCGGCTGATCAGCGGCCCAGCACAGGGAGTGCAACAGAGTTTGGCCGCGGTGTCTTCACTCCGCTCCATCCTCTGTTACTGCCCTTTGCAGCTGTGAGGAGGGCAGGTTGTGTTGCCTAGGGAACCGTGGAGGAGCAGGGTCCGTGCATACCAGCGGTCCTGGAAGTAGCAACTGTGTTTCACCCCAAGCAAGCTGCTGTGATGCCAAAACTTCTGTTAGGCTCTAGGTTTTCTCTTAAGTTTCCCCTTCTCCAGGCCATTCTTCCACAAGCACTTCCACTGAATTCTAAGATTATTTTTAAAATGACTTTTCCTGCATTCTTTCTGTTAAAAAAACACTATAAATTCCATAGTGATAAGCATTCAATTGTAGATTGTTTTGACAGGAAAAGTATTAGTATATCTTTCTGCCCCCTCCTCCATGCTCACTTCCTAATTTTTTTTTGATGTTACTTCATCCAACTCTTCAGTAAAGTTAATAAGAACCATCAGAAGCTACCATTTTGTGTTCTAGAGTAATCAGAATAATGTGGGAATAAAACCTAAACCTGTGTTGGTCTGAGGCAGTTCTAGTTTCTGCTCAGCTTTTCTGGTTGTAGCAATAGAGATAGATGTAAGTTCTTGCTTTAACAAGGTCTTTGTTTCAGGTGTAACACCTCACTGTGATGACCTGGCTTTATCTTAAATTCTTATTTACTTCATTCAATAATATACACATACCAGGGAAGAACAAAATATATTCTCTCATTTAACATCTTCTACTTTCCATCTCTTTATTCTATTTTTCTTCCCAAATATCTAAATATGAATTCTAAATATGAAATTTTCTAAATTTCATGTTTGAGTCACAGTTAACATAGTAACAAGAAAATGATTCAGGTTCTCATTATTAACTCACACATGCTTGCAGTCCAGTAGACACATTTTCTTTGACATAGTTTTCTGTATGCATTATTATGCATATGAACTCAGGTTTGCATAGATATTGATAGAGACTAGAGACTTTGCTTATCAAACTAAAATGTACTCTTGGTAAAGAGAGAGACCATGTAGCTTTTCAGAAAGTCAGATTATTTGCTTAGAAATGAAACTAACATTGGTGTCCCTTCTGATCTCTGAACAGGTACACTTTTCACTGGGAACTGCCCCAGAGCCTGTTTTAATTACAATTTCCCAAATAAAATAATATTCAAATCAAGCTCTTGCCAAGTGTTCCATTCTCTGATTTGAGGGGTGTATAACTATAACAGAGCACATACATCAACTGTGTCTTAAACAGTAATAATTTGTTTTCTAAGATGGGGATGAAATGATTTCATAGATTTTCCCAGATTAAAGAAGGAAGAGCTCCTCATAGCAGTCTGACTACTTTACCATACTCTACTCCATAAGTTACAGACACTTTACAAATTATGAAGCCATAACATGTGATGGTCTTTCCCAAGCTGCAAATGTGATTACAAAAACCTAGCAAAAGTAAGTAATTTAAATACGTTTTGTCTCACAACTGGGTGGAGTAAGGTCAAGCTATAACAAACATCCAGATCTGTCTAATAAGAAAGCTGGACTTCAATATGCACTTTCAGTCTGAGATAAAATGACAATATTAGATGCATATGGATATTAGAGCTATAGATACTCACACAGTGTCATTACTACAGTTACTGGACTTACTGTAATTTTAATAAATTGACATGCTTAGCAGACACTTTCCTGTGCATTGCAGATTTTTGAAATATGTTTGATGAAAATAAATATTTTGTAAAGGAACCACTTTTTTATTTTTTTTACAAAAGATGAGTTGATAAACTATATATATCACAAGTCATAAGCACTACACAAGTAGTGCTTATAGTATATTTTCATAATTAATTCAAAGGCATTGCATGATTTCTTTAGTCAGATATTCTCTCTTGGCAAGGTAAGGCAAACTGCTCATACTGTACTCTGAAATCAGTTTATTCATGAGTAGTAACTGGTATTTGAAAAAGGGCAAATGAAACAAGCATTTTTCTATTAAGCTGTTTGTTCATCATGACTTCTGTTAATATGTTGAATATGAATAGGTAGAAAAGACATCTGCTCTGTTTGAATTTGTCTGTGAGTCAATGTGATTGTTGACACTTCCTGCAGAGCATGGAGAAGTGGAAGAGTGCTATAATATTTTGTCGTCTTTTTCCTATTCTCTAATTTTATTTTTTATTTATTTTTTTTCTGTACTGCATGAGCTTTTGCAAAGGCTTCTGCTAGTGGTTTTTAAATTGACTGTGTATTTGTTACACTCACTTTTGTCTCCAGAAGACTTCACCATCTTTTAAATAGAATTCAAAAATAAAACTACCCGTCTAGGATCACTTTTGAATTTTAAGACTCAGAGTGAGTCAGACATCTGAAAAACATCACAAGTTAAGCCTTTAATGAGGTATATCCTGTAAATCACTGTCTTATTAAAGCAGTAGTTGTGTGTCATTTAAAAATTTGTAGGAAGATGACTGGAGACTTTTAACATTTTCACGGATCATAGGATGTTCATGACTCAGTGATACAAGAGTTGAGTTTATATGTGTGTGTTAGCTATCTTAACTACTTTGACTAATAATACATGATTCATCCACTCATTTTTGTGATCCATAAGTATTGAGATCTATCTGAATAACTTTATTAGGTTATAATGTATCTCAATGACTTTTAATTTTTTTTTTTGGATCTGGAACACATTTTTCAAAAATATCTCTTGTTCCAATCAAAATTTTGTGCTTTTATTTGTATCTCTGGAGTCTCGGTGAGTGCTAACTGCCCTTCTTTTGGACAAAAGTAATCTGAAAGATGCTCTATAAGGCCTTGACATACCTTTCCACAGGACCAAACCAGAATCATTCTAAAGAAAACTCCCTTGAAGCAGGCCTAGTATGGACCTCAGGTTCTCAGCACAGAGGTTTTCACCTTAAGCATCTACATTTATTGCTCCATACTACATGCTCATCTAGACACAAGCTGTGCTTCAATAGCACATGTGATTCATAATCCTATTTGGGCAGAGACATCTATGCCAGTAGATGTAAACAATGTAGATATATACTCTCTTCTTGCATATGCCTGGGTATATTCCAGCTTGAATTAAAGCACACTGTAAAGTCTGATGTCACATCTTTAGCTAAGCGAACTAAATCATGTTGCAAAGGTCTCAAAGAGGGTAACAAAGTTAAGGAAAAACAATAAAGAAAGGCCAAAATTAGGTCTGAAGTGGTAGAAATTTTCTGTTTCTGATATAACATTTTACCTGGCATTCATGAACCATTAATTAGAGACTCTGCTAGTAATATAGTTATCTTAGAGCAGCAGTTTTTCATATTATTTAGATGTCAGTACAAAAATTTTTCTAGACTATTAAAAACTGTTTCATGTCAGAGAACAGAACTAGATAAACTGTGTGACCTGTTGCATGAGATATAATTAACTTAGGAGCAACTTGGCCATATTTGAAGCAATAGAAAGCAATTTTCTTGAGAAAGGTTGAAAAAATCCATATTGATCAGTACTAAGTAGTAAAAATTTATTGCAATGTTGTCACTTGCCTTATTCCAAATCAATACAAATCTCACCAAAAGCTTCTTAAATGCAATAAGACTCTGACAAGGCCTTTTTGTCACAGATTAGTGTTAAAGCAATGAAAAGGCCTCCAAGGAAAATCATCTCAGAGCAGAACTGAGCAGAATGCCAGTTGTATGCCATTTCAAAGGTATTCTTTTTGGTACAGGACATCTTTATTGGTATTTTGGAACCCTGAAGAAAAGCTTTACGTTTTAACTTTTAACTAATGCAAATATTAAGAAATGCCTGAAGACATAGCATTTTTAATTGTTTTCATGAATTTTAAAAAGTGCTAGTTTTTAGATGAAAAAATTAAATCATCTACCTGAATAAAAATAGATTGGATATAGATGTATGCCTTCTGATTGCAATTAACAAACCAAAATAGTCAGAGAACTAAGATCCTGACAGAAATTAGCTCATGCTGATATGAAAGTAATAATTCTCTTCTTAAGAAACCATTTTTGTAAATAAGATTCATGTTCAGAATAACTACAACCTAGTTATAACATGAGTGTGGGTAAATTACCTAAAGTACAAAAATCTAATTTCAGGTACTGATGAACTAAAACAGCACCCACCATACCTTTAGGTATCCTTTTTTTTAAGGGATTTTGGTTTTGCTAACATGAAAAAGAGCTATTTTGCATGAAAAGAGCTATTTTAGTTATTAGTTATTAGTTATTATCAAGTCCTTCATTAGTTGTGCAGAAAAGGCACATACACATTCATTAAATATTAATGATTCTGGAATCAGTGAAAAATACCTACTTAATGTTTGAACCATATATTTTTTCAAAGCTTGAAATGATTTCTTGATTCCTTGGGGGCTGCCTGCAAATGTCTAGCCACAAGTAATGCAAATTCTGTGGAAAGACTTTGGTGTTTATGATTCTGAGTTGCTTAGGAGCTGTTAAAAAATTATTGTTTTTGTCCTTCATGTAAGATGGTGTCCACGGTTATGTGATTTAGCTCTTTATCTCTAGCTCCTTCAAAGACACTTGCCAACATTCTTGAATGTGCATAGCAAGCTAGTATATGGTAAGTCAGTTTGCCTCCTTTTAGAGACAGGCATTCATCTCAGTTAAAATGCAAAAAATAGGAGGAAATTGCTTCTGAAATTTTCTCTTTGGTAGTTCTCACTCTGAGTACTACTTCCATGCTCTGTCACACCTGAAATGGAATGGATTCCCTTAAATATTTGTTCTCAAGCCAGGAGAGCAAAACAACAGAATTTGCTAGATAGAGACTTATAGAGACTATTGGCTAATAAAAGATAACTGGCTATTTAGATGTTTAGGGTTACTTTCTGATTTGAATTAAGGTTGAATTTGACCCTGATTCTAGTTGAATTAAGGTTCTCTTCTTTATTGTCATATTATTTTCTCAAATATGTAGTAGCTTTTTCCGTATCTTCAAAGTTTCTTATGAGTTGCTACTTAGAAATAATCAATGTAAAAAAAAAAAAAAGAAGTGAGAAAGAAATTGAGAATTTGTCTATAAAGGAAAAACCTGGAGAATATGGAGGCACGGTCTGCAGAATGGAAAAAGACTCCAGAATACAGCTTTCCAGAGTAATTAGAAATTGTCTAAAGAAAAACAAGCACACAAACAAACAAACTCAAAGGCAGGTGGAATTGCTACAAAGGAGGATAAGTAGAAATAAGCTTTTAATTAATTGGAAGGTGATGTGTTGTGGCATTTATTTTATATGCTTCAGTTGAAAGACATAGGCTCTCATAAAATTTTTTGAAAGGCTGCTACATACCTAGAAGAAAGGAAACAATTGGTTCCACACAAGAACTCAAACATCTGAAATGCTAATAAAGAAGACACAACAGGCTTTTGTAAAAAATTGAAATTGTCATTCCAAAATATCCAAGTTTGGAAGCTTTCAGGACTCTTCCAAGACATCTAAGATTTCAGTTAGGAATAATGTAAAGCTGAGAATCAGACTTCCAGTGTGGGTTATACACGCAGAAAAAAACCACAGCTTTAGATTAGTTTAGTGGTAGACCAAATGTATAATTTTAGTTTTAGCTAAAAATCAATTTTGGAAGGTCTTCCTTACCATCTTTCAGATACTCAGGAATTGACTCTGCACCCAGACACAGTCTGTGGCCTGGTTGATATAACATTTTTTATATTTACATGTGAATGAGATGCTGCAGGTAGTTTGTAATGTTCTCATCTGTTTCCCTGCTATCCCTAAAGCACTTTTGTGTATAAGAAAAGCCTATATAAAATATATATGTATAAAGAGTAGAGATGAGGATGAAAATCAGTTCATGAGATAAGCATGGAATAAGCTAACATGCAGTTTAGGAGATTGCTTCCTCTTACCTGTCAATAGGTAGTTATCAGCCCTTTGAAAAGGTCCAGAAAGTGATCACAGCAGACTTTTATTTGTTTGTTTGCTTGTTTTCAGTTAACTCTTTTCCCTCAAAGTAAAACATAAATCCTAATCTATGTGGAAATCTGGGTACATCATTAACAGAACATACGCCTTCAATTCTATTGAAGGCACTATCAGTTTATCACTTCATCAACTGTTGAAAATATAAATAAAAACAACCAGAACAAACACTCTTTTTACACATCTGCTCCAGACAAAAACGCATTCAAAGCCTTAATCCAGCCAATTTCGTTACAGACAATAGTTGATATGCAGAAAAGGCTTGAGAGAGTTATTTAGAGGGAAGACTTCAGAGAGAGCTTTTTTTACTGACTGCTGTTCTCATGGAACAACAACAAGAAAAGTAGGAAAGAGTATTTTTGTAAGGTATTTATAAGTCACAACTGTCTTTTTAGATGACTTAGTTGTGTTAAAGATTGGATTATGGAAGTATCCTTATGTTCTGTGTTGAATTAAAAAAAAAAGATTTGCTGCCTTGGACAACGGGAAGTTATGCAGTCCAATACTAAGTAGCATCTGCTACTTTTATGCCGCTTGCAGACTGTGAAAACACGTAGTAGGGATCTATTGAAAAGGAGGCAGATTTCAAGGTCCCAGATATAACAACAGGTAGCAGATGTTTTAGTCAGATGGTTGAATTAAAATATACATTTTATTACTGGGGTTTGAAAGCAGCAAATAAAAAGAGGATTTATGACTTAACGAACTTCTAATTCAGTAATTTGCTTGGAAACCTCCTCAGGACACACAGCAACATTGCAGATATATTTTGTTTTCCTACCATCAAGTAATTCTATGTTATGTGTTTCGGAATAGATCTATAATTCTGTATTGATGCACTCTGCCATATGTATTTCACTTCAGTATGCCCTTCATATATGCTGCACATACTGCACTTCAGTATGAGACCATCATCTGACCGTACTAACAAGTCACTTTAATTGACAGATACAGAGAAGTGGTGAAAGGCTATGGGTGTGTTTTCCAGAGTTGTCTGGAATTGCAGAGCTGTGGGAACCTGAGTATTTCAATGGCGAGAGTGCAACAGAAAGCCTGTCGTTCTGAGGGTACTGCCACCGCTTGCGAAGGCCCTCAAGAGGAGAACCCCTGAGCTTCTGGCGTTGCTGTGGGAGTGTGAAAGGCCAGAAAGCAGCCCACGACGTGGCTCCAAACTGATGTGGAACATCCGGATGGGAGAGTCCTGCATTCATGGAAAGTTGTAGGGGCGACTGCTTCCTGCCATATGCTTTGCCAAGCAAAGCTTCTAGCAGCTTGTAACTGTAAGGGGTGACAGATCATGAAAGAAGCTATGGACGTTCACATAGTGTTGCCACTTGTTTACTCCATCTTATTTTATGAAAAATAATGCAAGTAATGTGTAGGAGACTGTTTTGGATTGTGTTCGTCTTGACATTGTTGCCATACCATTTAGGACTTCTTGACCTAGCCATCCTGTCTATCAGCTCGAGGTGTCTCCACCCTATCTCCACACAATTTATGACTTCTTGGCCTTGGCTCTGGGAAGATGGTGATGTCAGCTCCAGGTGTTTTATCTTCATACAGTTAACGACTTCCTGGTCTTGGCATCCTGCCTCTGGGAAGACTGTGATATCAGCTCGAAGTGTTTTATCTACTTCTTGGTCTTTGCATCCTGTCTCTGGAAAGATTGTGAGATCAGCACGAGACCAAAACGATGCTCAGTAGTGCCTATGAAGCGGTGCTTGCACTCGATTTGGGTGAGGAGGAGCACCAGAGCACGCAACACGTACAAAAGTGGGAGGACTCTTTAAGAACTGGGACATAAAAAGGACTGTGTAATCCCCTCCTGGGTGCAGCTTCTCCCGGGGCACATGGCTTCTTCACGGCTGAACGTCACCTGCACTGAAGTGCGCAGAGCATCACCGGCACCGAGGCACCTCAATGTGCACCGAAGCGGAGCCAACAGCACTTAGTTGGACTGGTGGTCCATCTAAATATAGTCTTGCTGCATCTCTCCTGATTGCTTGCTTTTCTTTCTTTTTTTTCTTCTTCTTCTCTCTGTCCTATGACACTTAGGAGAATAAATCTTACAATGATGTATGGCATTTGGCCCCATTTTTGTATCTTAATCTCGCTCTTGGGATTGTATGAAAACCTCCCCCAGCAGTGGATCAGGACATGCTGCGATACTGTAGTACCCTTAAAACATTATTTCCCTGTCACGTGCTATGCATGTTTTTACCTCTCTGTTTCTACCAAACTGCTCAATTTTCTCATATATGGGAGCAGGGAATCTGGATTCCCTCCTGCTTCAGCATGTTGCTGTCCAGTACTCCTCAGCTTAATGTGTACCACTAGGTCATCCCTCCTTTTTTTAGAGAGAAACACTGAATTAGGCAGAGATTTCTTTTGAGATCCGCTATTTATTAATCTGAAGCAGTTGAGACAAAAATCCTGTTGTTTTTTTCTTTCATTTACTTTGATTCATGTATTTTCATGCATCAGATTTCTAAACTGACAGGATGCATAGAATTTTCAAAAATAAACGTAAAGAATCTCTTATCACAGCCCTGCAGGTTGATCTCTATTCTTCCCCATGGTAACACTTTTTCAGCACAGTAGCAGCCAGCAGAGTAGATAATGGGGCACTTCTGAACCTGAAAATTAGATGTTGCCTGCCATGACTAGAAAGAAAAATCTCACAGTAGAGGGACATGAAGAAAAGGAGATGATGTTAATTTTATTTTTCTGTGTTTAAAAAAAAAAAAAGAAAGAAAGCAGATGGAAAATAGAGAAGTCAGGTATTATATTAAGAGAGAAAAATTCATGTGAAGCTGGGGAGATGACCACACAAACCAGTTTGAGGAATTGTCTGGAGTGAGTAACATAAACTTTGTTAAACTCATTTAGTAGGTAGAAAGTTTGTATGGCTTATTTAATGAGAATTATTGATTGTCTAAAAGAGAAAGAATTTCTTCTTTCCTTTTATATAATTATCTTAACCAGCTTGCTTGGATATTTGAGAAAGTGTCTTAAAGAAAACATATCTTGATGAAAGTACTGCAATGTCTGTATTGTATTTACAGCAGCAATATTCACAAATAACAATGTGAAATTAATAGGTGAATTTCTCAAAGGAGATATCAATAAAAAGCTTAAGGACCATTATGAGACATGACTGAGAGTTATTTTCTAAAAATGAAAATATTTTTAAAAATATTTCTGTTTATTTTTTTTTCTTCTTTTAATTTGTGACACCTTATTAATGAATTAGCTGATGCAGGGGAGACAAGAGAGGAAAAAAAAGATTAAAGCTTATATTTTCTTATACAAAGAAAAAAGTCCTTTGAATTTTCCATTAATTCAGAGTGTTTTTATGCTTATAAAGTGTGAATTTCCTTGAAAATTTCTCAGTAATGATTCCTGAATCTGGGTAACAATGCCCCTTTTCTGATTGACAGCTACAGCAGTCTGACTCTGTCTCATAATGCAAACATCACACTGAATTGCTCACAAATAGATATAGTCTTCCCTTTATTAGCTTTCTCATCCCATAGACAAAGCACCGTCTGTATAGGCATCATTCCTTTTCTTTAGAAAGAAGTAGATTAGTCCATTTCCTCATGGGGGTTTGCAAAGTCCTTCAATAGACGTGACTGGAAGAGGAAGAGGCTGAAGAAGGTGGCCTAGGGGAATAAACTGCTGACTTGATAAATCTTCGGGTCTTAAGAGGTCATCTCTTGATGTCTGAGAGAAAGATTGACTTACCAGCAAATATGAGCACTAGTCTTTATGACTTTTTTTTTAAGTAATATAGAAAACATATTTGTATATGAGTTACTTATAATTTGTCAACAACTACAAAAGCAGTGTTCGCCTTTCTGAAGCCTTATGAAATTCTTACAGATTTATTTCTTCCTTTTTATATAGCATCTACACTGTTCATGTGATGTGCAGGGAATTTTAATGAGCTTTTACACTAACAAATGCAGCTATGAAATACAACACAGAAAAATGTGAAACTCAGAACTTTAGCTTCAACTCATAGACTCTAAAGACCGTGGAAGTAGCAATCAACATATTGTTAATGAAACTGGATTGCTTTCAGAAGAAGAATCAATTTCAGCTAGGAGCAGATTAGTTCATTTGATTTTTCCTGGAGTATTTCATAAGAAAGAAGATTTGCTCTGTCATGAGACAACACAGATTTTCTTTTTTTATCCACAAGCATATAAATTTTATTGCTCCTTCATTATTACCAGGACCAAAAATCTCATAGGATCCTTATGTTTAGTAATGGAAGCCGAAGGGATACTCCAGGTATCAGTAGAATGATCCATGTTTGCTATTTTGCAGTTCATAATTTTGCTTTTTTGGGGGTAACTATTATTTAAATAGAGTGAAACAAGGAATGTAAACTGCACATGTTCAGACTGTAATTTAAAAAGTATTTGCTTCTAAGACAGACAGACCACACTGCTGTGGTGTAGTCTCTGGAGGTTTAAGGGTATGGACTGAAACATGATCTTGGAGTTTAAAGGGGGTTATACCTTAGGGGATAATAGAGAATACCTATGTGTATTCCTGGCTGGCAGTGTATCTACAGGTAGACTACACTTTCTAGATATTTTTGTTACTGCAACTTGCTCTCAGCAAATTTGCTGCTGCTGCTGTTTAGTGCCAGCAGTCCACAAAATGTTTGGATGCTTTTCTGGGTATAAAAGGTTATCCTTAATCTAGTAATTTTGTTGTATGTGGGAAATAGAGAAGTCTTAATCTTTTACGTGATGTGCTCAGAGTAACAGGAGCAGGAATTCCTTTCATTGGACTGTTGCATCATAATTGAAGGCATACAGTTTCCATACAGTTTGTTCTGTTTGTTTTACTTGTTCTTTTTTCTTTAAATAACACTCTCATGAGGGATGTAGAGTCTAAGTCCGGATCGTGTCTGTTCTCCTTTGACTGACTGTCAGAGAATTATTGATCCATCATGGGAGGATCTAATGAAGTGACAGCAGCAGAGACTTTTATTTGCTCTTCTCAGAATAAAATGTACCAAACAAACAGCAGTGTTAGCTAATTTCATGTGTTATTTTCAAGGATGAGAAAGAGGGGCAAAGAATAAGGTGAAGAATGCATGTGTTCACTGCTTCCATTACAATTCAGACAAAGGCGCAATGGGAATAAAGCTGCCTTGCTGACTGTCAGAAGACTATAGTTTATTTTTGTGTTACGTATGTTTTATGTTGTAATGATCACAGTAAAGGACTGAGGGAATGACTTGACGCCCACCCCCAGAGTCAAAACCAATTGCATGGGAGTCGTTTTATTCAAGGCACCCAAAGAACATCTGGTCCACCACCTGAGGCCACAAAGACTTGTAAACATTTAGGACAAATATAAACTGCAAAAGAAGAACAAAAGTTTTAACTATAAACAGGTAGATGCTGTTTTTTGTCAGAGAAGAAATTTCAGACAAATAAAAAGCAGGTGAAGGGAGTCTTATAGGGCATTAGCTAGGGTAGTAGCTGAAGTCAGTGCTGAAGGATACTTGTTTCTACAAAACTTTTGATGGAACAGAGATTTATACCATTTTCAAAAGAAATAGCAAAGAAATTTATAGTAGACGTGTATATATTTTGTAAATACAATCTGCATTTCTAGCAATCCCTGAAATTCTGCATGTTCTGCCAAGAAGATCGAACAAGTATGATATCCCTGGAAAACAGATCGGTTCAGCTAGGGTTAGGAGATCAGAGGCACATGGAAAGAAATCTGTTAGCATTCTGTAGGATACCTCAATTCTAGGCCACTCACATGAAAAGCAATTGTCCAGGTGCCTAGGCATTTAGTTTCACATTTTATATTGTGCCCTGGTATGCTGTGTTGTGTTATGTCCCAGTTCTGCAATATGCTGTGTATGGCTGCATTTCTTCTTTCAGGCAGACCACAGGGAAGTCAACTATCACACAGCAAATTCCAAAATATGTGCAAAAGTGAGGAATGTTAAATAGGAGAATCAAAGTATAATGATGCTTATTTTGGGAGGAAAAAAAAGCACAAAATATTGCTGGCCTGGGTAGCATAGGGCTGGGATTTAGAAACAGAAGTGCACTATGGAAAAAGAGCCTTCTTTAAATTGTACTGGTTTCTAGATTTCTTTTCGCTATAAATATTGTGGAATTGCTTTCTTTGCAGAAGCAGTTTTGACTGTAAAGTATTTTGCTGTCTCTCTCCTGGGGAGCTTTGCTGAAAGTCAATGAGAGATACTTATCACAGCTTGATATTATTTTGTATACAGAGGTAAAAATCCATTTTATTAGGCAATATAAACCATCTAAAAGAAACAAAGTCCTCACCAAATTACAGCATACTACCTTTAGTACATTTAATACCTTGTGAAAATTAGATAAGTTTTGCAGATATAAATATACCCCTTATTTAATCCCAAATATATCCCATGTATATTAATAAATAAAATTTGTAGGCTAATTGACATCAGTGCTAAATGTCATGACCCTAGTACTTCAGTTGCTGCTGTCATTTTTAAGGAAATGGAGCTAAGCTGTTATTCATGCATGATGGTTTGCAAAGAGGAAAAGGAAAGCAAGTCTTCTTCCAGAAACACTCCTTACTAGTAATTCTACCGTACACCTTTGAAAGATATTCTCTATAGCTAATATTTCTCAAAGACATCTTAGAAGTTTGCCTGATCTGTTATAATTTTCTGGAAGCGTTGTAGCTGTGACATAAGAATGGCTCAGAAAGATTGCAGTAGGTGCACATGTAATACAAAATACAAACAATGGTATATTGTTGGTATAGTCTCAAACCAAAGATCTTTTGAAATAATTGTCTGAACTAAGCAAAGCATGATTAGTCCCCTTATACACTGTACTGCTATCTACTAGTGTTGAGAAGCCTTCCCTCTTGCTTGCAGTCACTGATTTTAGCAAGAAATATTTTCCTTATTGACAGGGTGGTTACTTTTCATTGGCATAAAAATAAAAAAAAGGAGAATGTAAAGAAGGTAGCAGTAACAAAGCAAAACCCAGATCTCTAACTGGTGTCCAATAATTCTTGTCACTAATTTCCTCACCTAGATTCATACTGAAGAGTAAACAGTATATCAAGGCATATCTAACAAAGGTTTCCAGATAGTATGTTTTATGCCACTTCCAAAACTGGAAAGCAAAAAAGGTCGTTTTAATCCTGCTTTATTTGTTTGGAGATAACCTATTTCATCGATTGGCTCCTTTTTAATGTCTTCTGTGGAGCTGGAAGGCATGAGGAATTTCATTTTGCTGCTATTCTGTTAACTTCAAAACTGTATCAGCAAGTTTACAAAGTTTTATGTAATCAGGACTAAAATTATGATATTATCAAAAAGTAAAAAAAATACTATATTAAGTAGTATTATATACAACTTTAAATACCCTATCAATGTGGTATTTTATACATAATACTATAGTAATAGTAATATATGAAATATATTTGATTGGCTTAGCAAATCTGTATTTCTTACCTTGGACACAAAGTCAACTACTATATATGACTATATATCAGGTAAGTCAATATAGGTAAATAATTATATTTGCATGAGAGTTTGGAAGACGTGAGCTAGCACCTGAACTCTTTATATATAGCTAATGTAGTGGCTACAGCCACTACAATATGGCCTCAGCACAGATCAGTTGCTCAGAGAAGAACCCAAAATACCGGGTGCACTTTAAGACTAGCCTGTATCATGATGGTACCAAGTTATAGAATTCAAGATAATTAAAGTTACTGCAGTTCTTAAAGTAGGTCACTTATTATTAAGGTAAATACCATCCATGTATGAGCAGTAATCACATATGTTTCTGTCGCCACAGCAACAAACTCCTTCATATGACACAAACTTTTAAAGAGTCTGGAACTTTAATGTGCTGTGGAAAGAGAACAAGCAAAAGAATATAGCAGTTTCTATAAAGAAAACATAGGTATATATAGAGAAAACATTGAGTTAATACTCTGTTTCATTTATGCAGATTATGAATATTGTTCAGATATGTGTAACTGTATACATAACATTACATACATGAGGAAAAACTTAGACTACATAGTGAATATGCATTTATACCATATACGCGTGTATAATAGATGGAAAGAGATTAAAATCTACCTGTAATCAAAGGTAAAGAGAAGAGGGTAGGAAACGGTATTCTGACATGTGGAATCAAGTTTTGTGAATTTCCTTCATATATTTGTTTAGGCCTCTGAATAGCAGAAAAGCATAATGTCAGTCTGAAAAGCCTTGAAAGGGTAAGTGAGAAAGGGATGAAAAACAGTTCTGGTATGCAGCTTTCTCAATTGGAAAACTGGAGTTTTGTGTATGACTACTTTACATCCTCTATTTGAAATTCAATTCTGTTCCTTCTGTGGAGAGCAGATAAAAATGCATTTTAAGAGAAACCTTTTGGAAGGTCTATTTAAATATTTTAATGCTTATAAAACTTTAAATCTGCATGAAACAGCCTGAAATGTTGATCTTGCAATTTGCTTTAGGAAAGTATAGTATATCATTTTCCACAAAAAATAGCCTTAAAGTAGGGAGAAATTGATTCTGTAATGATGCCACTTTACTATTACTTTGTTTCTCTTATACTAAATGGTTGATGTAGATATAATCACTCAATCTGATGATGTTGCAGGAGAACAAAAATTGATCAATATATCATTATTGATCAGCTTCTTTCTGACTAGCTTAGCAAATCTGTGTGTTATTTCTTGCCTCATGCAGCTGACTGTCTAGCCCATTCAGAATTAATCAAAATAAATATTTGCCTCTACAAACATACAAGGTAACAAAACAAGCAGATTATGAACTGAACAATTAAATAATTAGAGATCTATTGCATCTATTAAAGCATTTAAATATGCACTTAAAATTAAGCATGAAATTGAAATTTCACTTAAATTGAGACAAAACCCAGTTTACTTTGTTTAGTCATGGTCATGGCGATCAAATGACCATCTCTGTTCAGCTCAGTTTAGGCAATGCCTTTGAAAATTACTAATTTCTAAAAAACATGCACTATAACTTTGGTATTTTCTAATTGAAATTATTTAAGTGCTTTATTAACAAAGCTCTTAAAATATATTGACATATTTTACAGCACTAAAAAAAGGGATATTGTCACCTGTGCATTTAGCACAATCCAATGAAACAACAGCTGAATCATGCTCAGTTTACTCTTGATGTATTCTTTATATACTTTGTGAATCCATCCACGAAATATTCATGATTCTGTGACTGTTTTCTCACTGTCACCTCATGAACTCATTTGACTTCTTCACATGAAGCAATTTGATTTTTTTCTCTTCTTTTTTATTTCCTAGATTAGCCATATGAATTTTAATATCTACTTCACCAGGATGCTAACCAACAAAGCACAATAAGTTCATCAGCTTAGAGTGCTTTTAATATCCAATTTCATGTCTCCACTGGGTAACACATTGAAAATCTAGTTACTTTACCAATTATACATTTTGCCCTGCCTGTTTTCTGTGTAGAATGACATCTGATTAAGAAACTCCATCACAGAATGGTTTCATTTCTTATTACCATATATCTAATAGTAGAGAAATGTGCAAGAGGAAGGGTCAAGAAACAGTCATGTAGTTCAAGTTGAGAGGTCAGATTAGGCTTCCATTGCGTCAGGTATCATATATTTGAACTGAATGAATTACTAAGTTATGTTATTATGTGGGTAAAAAAAAGGGGGTGTTTGGAACTGATTATCTTAAGTATATTATGTTTTACTTGCTTAGAGCTTGCTTTTTAGCTGCATCAGGAGGAGCGTTGCCAGCAGGTCAAGGGAGGGGATCCTGCTCCTCTGCTCAGCCCTGGTGAGGCTGCACCTGGAGTATCGGGTGCAGCTCTGGGTTCCCCAGTACAAGAGGGATGTGGAGCTTCTAGAGGGGGTCCGGCAGAAAGCCACAAAGGTGATTAAGGGACTGGAGCATCTATCTTATGAGGAAAGACTAAGCGAGCTGGGCCTGTTTAGTCTGGAGAAGAGAAGA
>JAUBNY010000396.1:215914-237801 GCA_032275445.1 Crypturellus soui | reverse complement strand
AAGAAAAAAAAAGGTACAGCAACATCAGGAATAGCTATTCCTCTTCACAAAAAGGAAAATTATTCTGTAGAATATAGCCATAGATGATAACCACGACTGGATAACCTCTGATTGCAAGGATAATAGCTTATGATTACTCAAAGCTTAAAACCCTTCACTTGAATTTCAGAGGTTATTAAAGGAGATCCTGTACAGGTGTTTGCATAACTGAATAACTTATATTCAGTGGCCTGAATTCTTTTGTTGAAGTATCACTTTTTAATTCTCAGGGCACTGGTTTAACATGTTTTTAATACTACTACTACTAATAACAACAACAACAATAATAGTTTTAGTTATCTAAAAACCTCATGACATCTTTTTTTAAGGCCTGTTTACAGTATTGTAAATTTATACTTACTAGGTGCTCTAATTGGTCTAATTGAGAATATGGTAAATCAAATATTAAGCTTCTGCTCAATAATGAGCAGGAGAGAGATGGCAGTGCAACACAGAGCAGATCATGATATCATAAATAAATGACCAATTTTTTTAATTGTATTTCAATTATATTGGCACTAAAGCAGAAAGCAAGAAAAATAGGTCTGTGATAAATGAAACATACTTCTATTTTTATTTTTATTCCAAATTGTTTCTTTTTTTTTGTCCATTCTTTAAACCACTGCATGTTGTTTTGTGAGATTTCACCAAGGAATAGCTGTCAGCACTGAAAAGTCAACATTTTAAGATGGTACAGCATCTATGTGTATGCTCCCTCTCAAATAGCTTTGAAATACCAAAGGTCATTACCTGCTCTAGTACCATAAGTCTTGTAACATGCTGTGGTGTCTTAGATACATCTATGCGCTCATGTTAACATTTTAATGGTGACAGCTTCATGGAGAAGTGACTATTTGTATAAGGCGTTTCAGACATTTTCCTTTTGTCTCCATCCAGCTGAAAAAGAATTTCAGGCTGTGTGTTCTGAATTGTAAGCTATTTTTAAAAATGAATTTATTTAGGGTCATTAATGTAGTACTAATAGCATCATGGCTACAAAGCATCTGGGGTGCACCATCAAAACAATGGGGCCAGGGCTAAAAAAAAGGCAAACATGAATCAATTGATGAGCAGATTCTGTGTCAGCACCACACTGAAATTCAGTGACACTCTGCAGGTTTATATCTAAAATATATGCTTCTATTCCACTAAGAAGAGCATAAAAGATTAGAGATTTTAAATCAGATTTTGAGATAGTTTTGCCCTGTTGGACTGTTGGAGAGATACAAAAAGCTAGCAGGAAAACTGGCCTCCTGACGCAGTCTGAAGCATGGGGTGGTGTGTTGTGGCCTGGTAGAGGGGTAGTGGTCACATGCTCTGTGCTTGTTATTCCCCATGAGTCAAAATCACCTTTGAAGCTGTCAAATGCAGACAAACCCTTCCTGGAGGCTTTGGTAAGCAGCCACGGTGGTGTGCAGGTTTACAGAGATAGTGATAGGGCTCTAATCCATGCAAGAAGAAACAGGGTCTGGTGTAATCTTGAGGTGGCTCATGTTGCAAATTGTGTCTACTGCCCTGTATTTTAAGCTCTTCCTTTATTTATTTATTTACAAATAGCAACTTTTGGAGTACTGTAAGATGCTTTTTGCAAAATGAGAAAGTAAAGTGCTCAAGACATATGGCAGCCGTAACACTCAGGACTCTCCCTCTGCTAGGCTTCCTTATCTTACAGTTCATTCGTGTTGGACTGTTTGGTAAAAGTCTAATTTGTCACCATATAGTTTATGCCAGGCTTACTGCAATGATTCAGTGACACCATACAAGTAGGACGTTGTTCTGACTAGCTTTTAAAAATCACATGCCTTTGGATGGTTCCGATCAAAATTAGTTTCTTGAAGTACATGCAGAAAAAAAGGCTGTTTAAAAATGATGCCTCATTCTAATCCCTATAAAGACCTTCTATGCAAAAATGTTTAATAAACCAGAATTTTTGAAAGGTGGGGGGGAATATTTTCAAATTGATAATAATAATGATAAAAATAAAAGAACTCAACATTTAATTTTCTCCAAGATTAAATTTTGGTTTAACTACTTCTAGTTCAGGATTAAAAATTAGGCTGCTACTTAATACCTGAAGTAATAGAAATAGGCTTTCACAGAAGGAACAAAGATGGACTGAGAACTTTGCTATAATGCTTCACAGAAAATAATGTTTTGAAAGATGTTTGTAAGTACAAAATAGAGGAATGATAACAGATGTGTTTTAAATATCACAGGTGCTCTGTATTCTTCCTGTATGAATGTATTGCCTTACTATTTTAATCAAGGACATCATCTGTAACGTAGTCCTGTGCCCAAGCTAATATCTTAAATTATTTTAAAATATTCTTCATTAATTTTGCTGGAACTGTATTATGAATTAACTGGCATAGAAATGCAGCAGATAGAGTAATAAGACTGGAACCAGAATTCATTTTAGCTTCTAAATTAGACATCTATTATAAATGGTAAATTGTAATGCCATTACAGAAAGGTTACCATCTTTTATTACAAGAAGTTAAGAATCTAAGTTTTACTAATGGTGCAATTTTCTCTGTAATTCATCTTTTACTTAATAGCACATAATTGTTTAAATAACATTTCAGTCCCTGTAAAAAGAAGGTATTGTTAGCAAGGAAAATCAGAATATTATATATTTCAGGAAAAAACACAGAGTGTCCTCCTTTTTAGATGTCCAGATATATTACATTGCATTTCAGTAAACTACAGGAGCATATCATTTTCTATACCGCCAATTGATTTGTATTCTGACTGATGACCTCAATCTCTTCCCTCTTTTTTTCCTAACAAAACACTTGGGGGGTTTTGTTTAAAATTCATTTTGTGTTGTTTCTTTTTTTTTACTAATCTTAATAAGGTGCTATGAATGCAATTTACTGAAATAGATTTGTAAGTGAAAAAAAAGTGTGCTAAGAATTGCAATTATGTCTAAGAGTGTATAGACAAGAATATGCAATTTTTAAGTTCAAAACTTTCAAACCCTCAGGTCTGCTCTGCTCTTAAGAGATTCAGTCTCTCAGACTCCATAACCCTTACAGGTCTGCATGCTTTTCAAAATCCAGGTAGGAAGCTCTCACCAGAAAGCTAATCCACTTCAGCAGTCACAAACTGTCCTTGTCTCCTGCCCATCTCCTGCATAGCACTCCATGGCTGGATCTTGGCAGTGGGCAGCGTGAGCAGCAGCATGGAGAGCCTAGGGCAGGACTATCAAGAGCCCGAGCTCCTGCTAACGATGGAGCTTGCCTCTAGCAAGGCACCATCCCAGCGTGGGCACCTCACACCACAGCCAGGCGGCTGCAAGACCTGGGATTGCCACATGCCAGTGGTGCAAGACTCATAGGGACAGGATGGAAATAATCAAGACCTAAAGATACACACACCCCTGTATACCCAAATCTGCTCTACCTGTTGTAAGGTATTTTATCCAAAGACTTCTGAATGCGAATGTTTAAGCTGTTCTTGAAGCAGGAAAAAAAAATCTATATCTCAGTTGCTGCAATATCTATGTGCCAAATGCAGACATTTGTTTGATTTGGCCTCTGGCTTTTTTCTCTGGCAGGCTCTACATTTAATTTCTCTCATCCTATATCAATTTGAGTTCTCCTTCGACTAAAAAAGCAAAGCAAAACAAAACAAAAATTCTGTACCATGTAAAAAAGTTGCATTACCTGCTGTATCAAGTGAAAAAAAAAAAATTAGTTCAGATGCAAACAAATGCAAAAGTCTTCCCTGCTGAAACCTTGATGTTAAAATGATGGTAACCTATGAAGGATTGTGATGCCCCCCTTTCACCAAGCCCACTGTCACTCACATCCTAAACGAGGAATGTTCCAGCAGACACATGCCTCACTGAGCAGGGCAGTGTGGCGGCATCCCACTCCGGCACTGTAATGTCACTCCAAATTGCTATGTCGGAATGCAAATTAACCTCTGAAATTACCCTTCTGCTAAGTGTATATATTTTGCTTTTTCTATGCATTTCTTCACATCTAGGAGAGGAGTTCTGGAGGAAATGCTGCTGATGGTAGAGATGTGGCTAAGTAACATCTCAGTTTAGTATGTAATTTAGGCTAATAATTTGGATTCTGACACATTAAGTGGAAAATCAAAAGCTTATTAATCTTTCAGGTACCAACTAAATGCTACTCAAGTTAAAAGTAGCATCCTAGATGAGCCACAAGGCCCCAATTCCCAGCTAGATTAAATTATTTGTAAATTTTACAAGCAATAATCCAGTGAGAGCACAGCACAATTAGCCTGGAAGTGTTGTAAGAATGTCTTAAACAATTGGTATGGAATAGAGATGCTCTCGCGCTATAGGAAAAGGGAATTCACTTAGGTCAAAGCAAAATCTCTCCGTTCATTTGGCTATGTGACTGACTCTGTGCAGATTCTAGATGAATCTATTCAAGATGGAGATTCTGTCCATTAGAGGAGGAAAAAGTCTGAAATAAGCAGTTATGCTATAGTGAAACCGGAGTTGGAATATTAGTTTATTTTTGTTTCTTAGAATATTCCTGACTCTCCTTCAGGTTATGGAAAACTGGAAAAATTATTCGGGAATCAATTTCCTCTCTATATTTTTTTCTTATTATTTGATTTATATTTCGTAGCAAGCATTTGAGAGTCCTTAATTTCAAATGGATGAATTAACATTGCTTACTTTACAGGCACTTATTTAAATGCATTATGTTTGGCATGAAATCTAAAATTATTTTTGCAAGACATGGCAGCATTTTTGGCTCTTTTTCCTTCATCATATTGCAATCTGGCATTACTTTCTCCCTCTATCCTGTTTTACCTTATCACAGTGATTAGCTTAATGGTCAAACTTAAAAGGATGGAAAGTACCCACACCTAGAAATATGCAGTAATTATTTCCTTAGATTTTTTTTTTTTAAGCCAGTCTCTGATGGATGTTTAGATGAATTACTTTGTCTGGAATCTCCACAGTGTAGACTATGCCAATAAAGGAACATTTTTAACTCCTCATGTCAACAACTTAAATGATGAAGAACAGCAATTTCAACAATGGAGACCCACACATTTTAATTTTCAATAACAGACATTAAATGAACAATAAAAAACTGTTTTAATGAATTTGTAGTTCTTTTATGCAGCTGTTCATTGCTTCTTAGTTTAACACTAATTATGCTCCTTTGTAGAATTATTTATGCAGTCCTGTTGGCTCTCTTTCTGTTCTATTGTCTGAGATCTAATTACAGTACTTGTCAATATAGCTAAATTGTTTTGAGGAAATGAAAAAAAATTACTCTGTGGGAGGAGTGCATTCTGAAGAATGGAAAGTAATTTACTGTGGAATCCTCATTTCTGGTATTCCCAGAATCAGACTGTCCTCTCTTCTAAAAGACAGTGCAAAGTGGTCTGAAAAAAAAAAGACCACAAACAAAAGATTCTCCCAGCACACATTCCTGTGCAATTGCCAGATAGGGGGTAGTGCTTTCTGGCAAATGTACTCACAGACTGTCTGCTGTCTGCTGCCAGTACCTGCAAGCAGACAGTGATTGCAAGCAGACAAAGATTAATATGATATAAATTTATTGTGATAAATATTTAAAATTCTTTAAAATTATTTTAAATTAAAAATAATTATGATAAGAATTTAATTATTTCTGTAAAGCCTGCAAGTATTAGTTAAATTTAAAGAAATTGCATTATTGCATCAAAGATTTGTCTCTTGATCTGGAATTGATTTCTCCATTTTGATATCCTTAAAAATATATTATTCAATCTCTTCTCATGAATTATCATCATTATGATGCTTCCTAAGCTATACACAAAGTGCAAACTAATAAATGCTAGTAGATTCAAGATTACCAAACACTAGAACATTTATGAGAAGGAACTTTTTTATGTTGTGGATAGACACTGGAGTGATGTATCACACTGTTTTCAAGGCTTCCCTGTATGATTGTGCATAATTATTTTATATATTCTGCATCTACATATACATCACCTATAGCTTCTGTAGTGCAAAGGCTTCCAAAATGTTATTTGAGAGCCATGACAACATGTAGTCAATACTCTGATTTGGCACACATTTTACTGATGACGCCTGTATCTTAGGCACCTCAAGTAAGAGCCTAAAGATCAGTGAGATGAACTTGGGACATACTTCAGCTGGTTGACAGGTATGTCCTAGAGGCAAAAATGTAGAACTTAATTTGTCATGTTTTGGTTACCGCAGGCCCTTCCACTTCAGTGGATAGACATATTTCCTGCTATTGCTCTGAATGATGTGCAGTCATTTGTATCAGCACAAAGCTAGTGAATTGCTCATTATCTTATATGTTCTTTATTCTTTAAGAAAATTGGACCCAAATGATATTTTCTAAATTAATTAAAATATAAAATCAGCTTATATGACTTGAAAGCAAGCTACTGTATTTTGTTATTTTAATGGCTATCTATTTATAAATATACAGACTCAAGACAAGTTTTATCAATAGCAGATATGAATCAGGGCCTATATTTTATATTATCAAGTTCATTGATACTTTCAGCTGCAATTCCTTCCCAAATTGAAATCTGAACTGGGAAAGAAAGCACCGCTTAAATTTCCCATTTTTACAAATCTTGATAGTATCACAATTTTTATTTTTTTAAAGAAAACCAGAAATACAACTTTAAGGAAAACAGGAGTGGGGAGATAAAAGCGAAGAATAATAAACTATGGTGGCATGTGAAATGACAGACATGTAAAATTTTTTTTTTTAGTATATTTCATAGAAAGTTACAAAATATGCACAATATTTTGCAAGAGTTAACAGATCTTTAAGACTGTTGGAGCTGAGGAATGACAAAACACATTTTTAAAAATGAAGAACTCCCAGCGAGATGTATAGAGTGGGAATAACAAGTTGTAGAGGAAGTAATCCTGATATGAGAATAAAAACAGGAAATCACAGAATGACTAAGATTAGAAGGGACTTTTGGAGATCATCTAGTCCACTGCTCCTGCATAAGCAGGGACACCTAGAGCACATGGCATAGATCGTGTCCAGGTGGGTTTTGTCTGTCTCCAGAGAAGGAGATTCCACAGCCTCTCTGGGCAGCCTGTTGCCATACTCTGTCACTCTTGAAACCAACAAGTTTTTCCTCAAGTTCAGATGGAACTTCCTGTGTTTCGGATTGTGGCTGTTGCCTCTTGTCCTATCTCTGGCCACCACTGAAAAGAGTCTGACCCTATCTTCTTGACACCCTTCCTTAAGGTATTTATACAGATGGGTAAGATGACCTCTCAGTCTTCTCTTCTTTAGGCCAAGAACCTCCAATTTTTGTCCTCTCCTCATAGGACAGATGTTCCAGTCCCCCAGTAGCCCTACGCTGGACTCTCTCCAGTAGCTCCATGTCCTTCCTGCGCTGGGGAGCCCAGAACTGGACACCTGATGCAGCCTCACCAGAGCTGAGTAGAGGGGGAGGATCACGTCCCTTGACCTGCTGGCTACACTCCTCCTAATGCAGGACAGGTTCCCATTGGCCTTCTTGGCCACAACAGCGCATTGCTGGCACATGGTATTCTGGATGAGCTTGGGATTCGGCAATAATCAGGCCAGAACAAGGTGAATACGTCGAGCATTTATTCAGGTGGAAGCACATAAAAGCAGCAAAGTGTGAATAACTACTCATGAGGTGATACCTGCCGATGGGATCCTGGACCTGAACATCCTCCTGAGCCGGCAGATCAGAGAGAGGGAGTTGCTGACCAGCTCTTGCAGAGACAGTTCAGGCCTCAGGGTTAGGAGTTTCTCCTTCCCCTCCCTCTCTCCTCACTGTCCTCTTTATGCCCAGTGCATCCTGGCACGCAGGGTCAGTGCAACCCAGCAGGCAGGCCGGGGGGGGCGGACAAACGCCACCCTCAGTTGTGCAGCTCTCCCCGCTGGGTGCGCAGGCACGCATGCCAGTTGGGGGTCCCAGCCCTCAATTTGAGGGTCCTGCCTTCCTCCTCTTCTTCCTCATTTCCCAGTGTTTTACCTCCAAGGATAGTTTGGAGGACGTCTGCGGTTAAGTTGTCTACGAGCCCAGTCGAGCAGCCGCCTTCAACAGGTTTTCGGAGGGGGCTGCCTGTGAACTGGGCTGAGCAGCTGCATCCGGGCTCCTTATCACTCAGTCTAGGCAGGCAAACACCTTCCCTCTCAAGGTCTGGCCTCTGCCTCCCACAGGAAATGTTTTTATGACTCTACAGATCATAGAAATTTCCATCTCCAATACACATGGACAACTTCCAGCTGTCTGTAGAAGGTCTCATTGACTTTGTCATCCTGGTCAGATGTCCTGTAGTAAACACCCACAACAGTGACACAACAGTGTGTCTCAGTGTAGCCTGTCCACAAGCTACACTCCTAGGCAGAGCTCAATACCTTCCAATTGCTTTCTCATGTAAAGAGCAATTTCCCCACCTCGCCTCCCTGGCCTGTCTTTCCTCAGATGCCTGCAACCATCAGCACTCCTGTCACGTGAGCTATCCCACCACGTCTCTATGACTGCAATGAGATCCCAGCCCCGAGACCACATACAGATCCAGTTCCTCCTGTTTATTGCCCATGCTGTGTGCACAGGCTGTACAGGCATTTCAGGGAGGTAACTGAGACTGCAGATCTTGCAGGAGTCATGTCCTCACAGTCATGTCCTGAGTACACTTACCCAGTGCCTGCACCCACTGGAGGCATCCTGACTTGAGTTGCATTACACTGGCCACACAACTGTGTGTAGTAATATCTTTATGACAGCTTCTACAATCACAGGAAGAGGAATATCTTGTGTCCAAGTTGAAGAGAAATCATGATTATTAAAACGCTGCCGAGAGGGAAACAAAATATTTTAGCACTGAGTTTCAACATCTATGATGTAGCAAAGTAACTTTAGTTCAAAATGAAACAAAGCCCTTCAGAAACTTTCATAAAATCATGTTTTACTAAATTGTCTTTTGGATGGAAAGCTTAAGTTCCTGTCATTCAGGAGATCTGGCACTAAGACAAGTATAGGACTGTAGCAAGAAGAGGGGAATTTTCCTCCTTTGAGCCAGGGAGTTGCCAGCCCTTGGCACCAATCCTTCTGCAGCAGAGAGGGAGTGGACATAGGCTTTATGGGGGTACTCTGCCAGTGACATTTCCTGAAGATTGCATCTTCAGTAAATTTATCTAGATGTGAGAGAAACAATGTGTCTGCCAGCATCAGTCACGGCATCTGCAATGCAGTTTGCTCTCAGGAGCAGGTCTGCGGTGATGCTGTGCTGATGCTACCCTGCGGCCCAGGTCATAAGGTACTTTATTTATGCTAGCTGACCATGCATATATATTACTTTTTAAATTGAAAAAGAGACCATAAATAACCAGAAATTCCTGAAATGGGTGTTTGGGGGCAGTGGTTTCCTGTCACACTAGAGAAACCTGAAGTGCTAGTAACTGATCCACTATATGTGCATAGAGCTTCTGTTTGTTTGTTTGTTTGTTTATTTATTTATTTATTTTATTGTAGAATAGTGCTTTCAATTTAAAAGAAATCAATCCACAGAAACAGTAAATGGCACTGAGCTCCACATATCTCTTTGGGATCAGCATTATAGCATTTAGACTTGCTCAACAAGAAGTTTTATGTTGCTTCTGTTTATATATAGGATAATATAATACAGATGCAGGGCTTCCTTTCAGAAAAGTTATGGACACTCTTAGTCCTCTGTTTGCATTTATTCTTCATATTTTTATTGCCTCTGATCTGTGGTATTTACGTCTCTGGGTTGAGGACTTTTGACAGTGATACTCATAATTTATGGATTACATAGTGCCCTGGTGTTGTGTGCAGGAATAACAAATTAAACAATTAAACTGAAGGCAGGAGGAATAAAACTGGCTGCTGCCCTCAGAAATCTTCTTTTTCAATACACTGTCTATTATTCAGAGAGTGTTAAAAGCCTTACCCAACAACTTTGGGGGAAGGCTGACAGTCTTCAGTAGATGACCAAGAGAAAATGACAAAGCAGCTCAAGAAAGAGAGGTAACCAAACAGAGTCTAAATTCAGGCATTAGTAGCAGTTTGAG
The DNA here is from genome assembly GCA_032275445.1 of Crypturellus soui. NCBI lineage: Eukaryota > Metazoa > Chordata > Aves > Tinamiformes > Tinamidae > Crypturellus > Crypturellus soui. Next base: position 227,704 of record JAUBNY010000396.1, on the reverse strand, counting down.
CTTCTGTGTCTCTTCTGTGATCCAGCTTCCATGAACCTGCACGATATGACTGAAGTCATTGTTGCTGGCTTTTGAATGGTTACTCCCTGCAACTCCCTGCAACTCCAGCTGTCTGATGTGACCATTGTCAAGCTTCTGGTGATTACTTGAACTACAATAACATTGATAGATCACTTTATTAATTGCAAATTGTCTTATCTGAAGATGGTGACAACAGATATTGAGAAAGGTACAGAATATCCTAATTTTTCATAGTATAATCAGCCTGTTTGAGGGCTCAGATAAAAATAAATTACTTCCACCTTACAGTATACTTGACATGTATTTATTGCAGCATTCTCTATCAGCAATTGCCATACCTACATGGGCTAACTTCTCACACGTTACAGCCATACATGGGCTAACTTCTCACACTTGAAATGTGAATCAAAGTGCTAATGAGAAGGTGTAGTTTGGTTGTCAAAGCATGGGTCCCTGAGTCAGATCTGCCTTCCAACTGCTGCACACCCCGGGCCCAGGCATTGTACCTTACCTTATACAAGTCTCTTAAACCTCCCAGGTGGTAATTCACCCACCTAAGTAGTTAATTAATTTGAACATAAATAACATAAAAAGAAGGGTAGAATACTTTCTGTGTCTTGAGAGGGAGAGCTGTAAAAATTAGTTTAATTCTGAAAAATGGAAGAGCATCAATACGGACCTATTGTTTATCCATTCTCACAAGCCTCAGTTTGCAAGGCATTATAATGAAAGCCAACAATTTTTCACTTCCTTTTTGCTACTTGCTGCTGGTTTGTGATGTCCTAAGTTGTTTGATACAAAGCCTAAATTAGGTTTGAGAAGCAGGATTAACCTTTCCAATCACATTTAAGGTGAAATTGCTTAACTACAGCACACAATGTTGTGCTGCAGATAATCCATGTCCTTGATTAATGCTTTTATAATCAATTGCTGTCTGGAAGTGACTCCTTCCCATCACACTCTTCACAAAAAGAGCAGATGGTATTTAAAAGGTTATGGCAAGAGGGCATTTCAGAGGTCAAATAGAACATCGATCAAATGGGCAGAAAAATTGCTTTTTTCCTTCCCCTTCTCCTTATCCTCACAACCCATAAGGGAATGTGGCCTATGAATTATAGTTTGATCTATAGTTCAAGCCCTAAAATGTTTTCTTGTTTCAAATTTCTATGTTGTTTTGGGTAATGAACCTGGAAATTGGATTCCTTTTGTGCCAATAAAAAATTGTGCCCATTACGCGTATCTCAGCAATATAATTCTTAGGCCCGTGGAGATTTTCTTGCTATTACCTTGAATGAAGTCAGAACAGTGCTACTTAATAAAGGTAATACGAATATCTAAAATGTCCTTAGATCAACTTTTAACTATAGTAATGACTCTGTGAAAAAAGTTACACTCCATTTCCATGATCTTTTATACAAACCAACACAAAAGTGAATATACTGTATGATTTATTCTCTCTCTGTGTCTCTCTCTTCTCACTGTACACAGTTGGATACCATTATGCATTAGAGTTCAAGGACAACTACATGGTTTGAAGGGGTTGGGGAGAGACGCCACACCTACTTAGGCAATATCCAAAACTTGAAATCAGGGTTCTGTCCTTTTGCGACACAAGAAATATATCATTACTTGTTTTCCTCATCTTTTTTATTCTTTACAGGCTAAACACACAGTTCATGAATAAAGGAAATGGAAGGGTAAAATTGTTTTGTCTGTAGTCTAGTGTTTTGGGGAAAGTTATTAATAAAATGTGTTCTTTTCCTACTAGTTTGAATGTGAGTATCATCATCCTTGATGTCAGATAAGAATACATTTTGTCAGCTGTCATATCCTAATGGCCAACCATTGTTATGAGAGCTTTTTACATGTGTAACAACGGACAAGTGAAGTGCTCATCCTCACTGGGCCTTTAAAGAAGACTTTCTTCTGGGAAGAAAAAAGCAAAATCTTGTAGTCCTTCTTTGTGGTCAAAAATAGGATTTTTTTTTTAGCATTAGAACTTATGTTTAAGGGACTGAGCCTACCAAATAGATCTTTTCTGAGTAGCTCTCTTCTGCGTCATGTGAGAAGCTATGCAGGAAGTTACAGAGATCATTTCCATGAGACAGACATTCAAGATTGGTTAATATGTAGCATGTACTGCATAAAAGAAGTTATTAAGGATGAAGTTTCCATCTGTGGACAAAAATAGAACCTGATGAAACCAAACCACCACTTTTTTTTTTTTTTGAAAACAACAATTCAGACAAATTAAAAAATAATATTGAGGTCTATGACACACTATGACCAAATCAGGTCTGTCATTACAGAAAAACACAAATGCAAATATTGCATATACTCCAGGACTTTTTTACATGATTTACTGACTAATAGAGATAAATTATTTAAATATAGCTGACGTATTGTTGTTTCACTGTTAATCAGAAGACCTTAGAAAGTACTGTATAGTAAAAAAATGTTACCTTAAGTATTTCACAGAATTACAGAATGGTTGATGTTGGAAGGGAAGTCTAGAGATCATCTAGTCCAATCCCTCTGCTCCACTGGGGCACCTACAGCATGTGGCACAGTATTTTGCCAAATCCAGGCAGATTTGGAAGATCTTCAGAGAAGGAGACTCCACAACGTCCCTGGGCAGTCTATTCCAGGTCTCTGTCACCCTCACAGCAAAGTTCTCTATGGAGATGGAATTTCCTGTGTTAATTTATACCATTCCCCCTTGTCCTGTCACTGGACATCACTGAGAAGACTTTGGCCCCATTCTCCCCTCTGGTATTTGCACCTGTTGATAAGATCCCCTCTCAATCTTCTCTCAGGTGTTCAGGGTGTACCCTGTCCCCTCATCTAAGTCACTGATGAACAAGTTGAACAGCACCAGGCCCAGTACTGACCCCTAGGGGACACCATTGGCCACAGGCCATTTATCATGACCCTCTGAGCTCTGCCATCCAGTCAGTCCTCAATCCACCTTACTGTCCACTCATCCAGCTCACACTACTGGAGCTTTCCCCAGAGAATATTACGAGAGATGGTGTTGAAAGCCTTGCTGAAGTCAAGGTAGATGACATCCACGGCTCTCCCATCATCCATTCAGCCAGTCATGTTACCATAGAAGGCTATCAGGTTGATCAAACATGACTTTCCCTTGGTGAATCCATGCTGACTACTCCTGATCACTTTCTTTTCCCTGACATGCCTAGAGATAGTCTCTAGGATGAACTGCTCCATCACCTTTCCAGGGATGGAGGTGTGGCTGACCGACCTGTAGTTTCCCGGGTTCTCCCGCTTGCTTTTTTTTGAAGACTGGAGTGACATTGGTTTTCTTCCAGTCCTAAGGCACTTCCCCTGCCCTCCATGACCTCTCAAAGATGGTGGAAAGTGGTTGAACAATAACCTCCAGCCAGTTCCCTCTTAGTGATTCTTAGCGACTCTGCCTTCTCTGTGTCCTCCGTCACCAAGACAACCTCCCCATTCAGTAGTGGACCAGTATTTTCCCTTTTCCCTAGTACTTCCTCTTGCTGCTGATATATTGTAAAAATCTTCCCTGTTGTCCCTGACATCTCTTGCTAACTCTAATTCCAAATGGGCCTTGGCCTTCCTCATTGCATCCCCATATTTTTTGACAATGTTCCTATATTCTAACCATGTGGTTTAGCCCTTCTTCTACATTATGTATCCTTTTTCCCTTTAGGTTTTCCCAAGAGCTCTTGGCCAATGCACACAGGGCTCTTGCCCCCCTTGCTTGACTTCTTTCTTGTAGAAATGCACTGATCCTGAGCTTGGAGAAAGTGATGCTTGAATATTAGCCAACTTTCCTTCTAGAACCCTTGCCCAGCGGATTCCTCCAAGAAGGTTCCTGAAGAGATTGAAGTTAGCTCTCTCGATGTCCAGGGTTGCAAATTTGCATATTGCAAATTGCATAGCTATTTGCATAGTTATGAATGAGGAGATGTGAGTCTCAGTTATGAATGAGAAGTTTACTTCTGGCATTAATTTAGAACATGCAGGAAGAGTAATTCTTGGAGATTAGTTATATTCAAGGCATTCTTCACATGGAATGTGAGCAGGTGTGCAATATGGGTTCTCTAAGAGAGAATGTCTATTGCCTTGTTATGACCAGGACCCAATGATCAGAGATTCCATATTAAATGCAAATTGAAAAAAAAAATCTTTACTACTTGTTAGATGCAAAAAAGGGTGAAAATAATACCAGATACATTGACAATATCCAAGCATTACTCATAATGTTTAATGCAGATACTTTAGAGATTTTAAAACTAAATTGTTTGTCTTCTCTTGTGTATCCATATTGATCTAATCTTGAAGATTTTCTTGTGACGGTGAGAGATTATTCATTATTTTTGGAGGTTGTTTGATTGGGAAAGAAAACAATAAAGCATGATTTCAAAGGAGAGAGAAAATTAAATGAACTTCTTAGAGAAAAATAGTTACCTGATGCTTTTCTTTATGAGCTTCCTTTCATTTTTTTTTCTAAAGATAAAAGAGAGCCTTCAGATATATTGACAGTTTCTTAAGTATCCTAAGAAATAGCAGAAGCCATCAACTAGCTTTTAACAATAGCAATGAGCAAGTATAAATGTGTCATTTCAGTTCTTTTTTACCATGCTTAATTTCAAGCACATTCTTATTTCTGGTTTTATTGAATTTAAATAATGTTCTGGACCAAGCAATGTAATCATATGCATGATTACAACCTGATTATGTAAAATCTGTGTATATAATTATTGACCAGCCTTTTGAATGTTAAATTTGGAACAAGAGTTTCCTATATTTTATCAGTCCATAGAAAGGAAAGTATAGAAACCACTAAAGGCATTCTTCTTAAACATCTCCCCTGTAACTTAACCAATTATCCTTATGTGCATTTCCCATCATTCTCCCTCTACTCTGCCACTTTGCAAGCCATAGCTCACTCTTGGCTTTCATAACCTTTCACAATCAATTCCACATTTCTCTTCTGTATAGGAGGATAGTGCGCAAAGGCTTCTTTTTCCAACATCTACTGTTCCTGAGCTCAAATCAGGTATCAATCACCAGGGCCGTCGCATATATCTGCCAGGTGATCACTCTTCTACACCCTCAGAGTATTTCCTTGGCCCAGTTATATTCCTAACTGTGTTTTCTTTCTCAGAAATCTGTAATGCACTATCCATTGGAAGGGGGAGGGGGAAATGCCCCAGGCTTTCTGGTAGTTGTTTTTGTTGGATAGTTTACATTGCTACTCAGTCCATAAGCGTAGCACTAAAATGAATCTCCAGTATCCGTGTTTGGATGGCCGTTAAATGACAGAAGCTGTATGGTGTTCTTGTACAATCAATGGCTTACATGTGAAACCTAAGACACTACTCTAAATTACAAAAAATAATTGGATAATAAAATATTAACAAAGTGATGTCTATTACTGCTTTGGTTGTGTGTTACTGGTATTTCCTCCCTCAGATCTCAGATCTTTGTCTGCATCCAGTAACATGCACTAGAAAGTGACATTGATCCGAATGTGTTATAAACACCCTGTGTCAAATAGATAGCCTTCCTCACACTTTGCAGCATTTTCTTGTTCCTTCATTTTCCTTTTTTTTTCCTGAAATATCTACTGTTTTTTAAGTATTTTAGTTTTAAGTAAGCCTCATTTGCTATACTTACTGTTTCATCCAAGAAGGTGAGAGTGCAGCTGCTTATGTACGTAGAAAAAAAGGGGGAAAAAAACAGCTAAAAAGAGACAGTGATTAACAAAACAATATTTCTTTTTTTTTGTTCTTTTTTTTTCCCAGTGGAAAATTTAATCAAAATGCATAATATGAAACTGGCTAGAGGTACAAATCTAATAATATCTGAAACTGGACTACATATTCTATGACATAATAATAGTATATATATATATATGTGTGTGTGTGTGTGTGTTATGCCTAAAATATATTTATGTCTGATTATTTTAAACTTATTTGCCTCTTGGCACTCTTAGATTCACAAATTCCGCCATTAATTTGTGGGGGTTTTTTGTGCCTGGATTGTCAGAGGGAGTGCAAGAAGTCCACAGTAGAATATGATATAAACAAATAAGCTCTGGTCAACCAGATTGAATATTGGGATTTTGTTCTTAGTTATTTATTATTAATTTCTCAGTCAAATAGCTTGCTCTGTGTAGCTTTCCTGAGGATATTGCAGTCACCTAGGAGTTGGAAACCCAGGATGGCTATACACACTTCACATTTTGACAGAAAAGGCCTTTGTGCATTGGTAAGCTGGCACACACCCATAGTCGACACACCAAGATGCTGAGTTACTTTACAGACTGATTCTACAGTGTCCTATTACACCAAAATGCAGTCAGTACATCTAAAACCCAAAACAAATGTGCTGGACTAGCTGGGTGTGCCACAGCATTCAAGTACACATGCAGTTCTCCTTAGTCTTGGAGTGCTTAAAAGCCAGCACAGTGGCATCTCTAACTTACTGCGAGGTGTTCAGACATCCTCTTTATTGGCTCTGTTTCCCCTTTTTCACTTGGACCTAATTTCTTGATCAGAAAAGAGAGTGCGTCCAGGATAACTTAGGTAACCACTCTCTTTTCCTTTCGTCCAACATTATCTTCACTATATTGCTGCTAAGGAAAAAAAAAAGTTTGGAGTCTGATAGAATGCTAGACATTGCTCTTAAAACAGTATAGATTTGGAATGATTGCATCAGAATCAGTGGAGTTCCTGCTGATTCAAAGCTGAACAACTGCAAGGAGAATTTGGCCTCCCAAACTTGATTATTCCCCCCTAATACACAGTCATTAAATCTGAACATTTAATAGTCATCTTTAACTTTATTTTGGATCCAGAGCATTTCCTACTTTGCTTTTCTTGAGTAAGTATGCAACTCAGTATGTCAGTCAGATATATTTACAAGGATGATCAGGTTCCCTTATGTTCCTAAGGAAAATATTATTAAACTAGCTACCTGAGGAATTGAAATGCCTTATAAAAGCTAACCCTCTATGAAGTTTTGGTAAAAAAATTATCTTGTAGGATATTTAGTTCAATCCCTGTCTTTCGCTGAAACTACATGTACTTATTGGAAATATCAGAAATGTCAGGCCAACTTTTTCACTTTTCATTTTTCATAGAGCTGAAATTGACTAGCAGGAGATAAATTATTTTGAGGCAGCTATTATCAACAGATGAAAATCGTAATGTCCCTGATCAAGGAGGCATGTCAAAACCTACTGATGGAAACAAAGACTTGATATAGAGTCAGAGGGAAAGAAGGAAAGAAAAAAGAAATAGTATGTGCTGAGCAGGGAATAAGAAGCCTAATATTACTTATGTGTAAGAAAGATAATACTATCCTAATTTTAGGATGAGTTTTAGTATGCATTTTAGCAAGCAACTGCAATAAACATAAAGTTACGTGGAAACATCTATGACAGAATCATGCAGCACGTAATTCAGTTTTTTATTTTGTTTCTACTAATCTTTGAGGAATATCTGCCACTAAGACTTCATATAAGATTAAGGAAGTAGTTCATGAATATTTAAGATGGTAACATTCAATTAATTTTAATTGTGTTAATTGCATTCTGTCATGTATGTGTGTACAAGGAACATTTTTTAGATGACCAAAATACTTTCACTTTGAGAAAGCAAACAAACAAACTTAAATGCAGCAAAAGAGAAAATACCAACCGCAAATTAAGAACTAATGAAAGATACAGAATACTATACATATGAAAAAAAAAAAAAAAAAGGAAAAAAAAGCTTTGACTCTTGACTCCAGAGACAAAAATATAATGTATTATTAAACCTTTATATTGTGGTACCATCTAGAGGCCAAATGGCACAATTCCCCCTTTTGCTAGGAGATGTACAAACATAGAAAATGACACATATTCCCTCTTCAATTCAAGGAGCAAACTCACAGCAACTCAGTATTTATTTTATTCCTTCTTTATGGTATATTTTCTATCTGTTTCTATTCTTTACACAATATGTGGACTATCTTTGGGTAAATAGTGGATCCATACTTCCAATCTGCCAAACAACTCTGTCATTTACACAAACAACAAATGAAGAAGCTAGAATGCGCCCGTTTGCTACAAGAACTTTAAGATTTGCCTCCATCAAAATGTTATAATGACAATAAATTCACCCAGGATGAACCACTAGAAATACCATGATGCCTTGGCATTACAAAGTTTTGTCTGCAAGACAAAAAATAGACTTTTGCTAGTGGGTATGGTGGAAAGTAGAAGACCAAATAAATAAGTAAAAATATGTATAAAAACATATAATAATATATGATAAATATATGCCAACCTCAAATCCTCCTACTCTTCAGACTCAGATTTTTGGAAAGAATCTCTGGAATATGTTTTCTGCCACTATTTTTTGATGCTAAATTACTGTGAATGAGTGAGAATCCAAGAAAGAAGCATTAAAATGGCACAGTTTCATTCAATTCACTGCAGCTCAAGTGACTTGCAGATAAGCTAACCCATGGGCTGGAAGCCGTCACAACAATATTATTTGAAACTCTTGTTGAAGCTCAGTTTTACTTGAATTGGTCAATCAAGGCAAAAAGATCTAGTTAGCTGGGACAGAGTACTGCATTAATGATGCTGGGTTGCCTCCAAGCATTCAAGGTTAGCTCTGGTATCTCAGAGCAGTTCCACTCTGCTCCACCAGCAAAATCTGCTATCTAAGGAAGGGGACTGCCCCTTTCCTTGAACTGGCCACTCTATTCTTTGAAATTGAGCTATTCCTTCATAAATCAGTAAGGTTGTGATTCTAAGCTCACTGGATTCTTAGAGAGCTTGTCACCGTATAAACTTCATTTAATCCCTGGGCTGGAATTTTTTTTTTAATACTTTCATTAAATTTTGATTTGTTCCAGCAAAGCACATGGTGCTCAATATAAAATGCATTTTTGTGTTTTTGCAAATGTTTTTACGCTGAGATCTATAGAAATCTTTAACCTTTGCTACATATATTAGTGGAAATTATGGAAGTAGAAAAAAGAACTGAAATAGGGAATTTAGTAATATAAAGTAGATAACCTTCTATTCTTGAAACAAATTTCGTTTTTTTATTTTATAATTATTTATTAGCAAACATATATAAAGAATGTCTATCATTCAAGTATCTTTACACATTATAATGAAAATTGATAGCAAGTTTGCAGTAAATGTCAATGACAAAATTCCTATTGACTTTAGTAAGAGGAAAATTAAGTGTTGAACACTAGCAAATATTTTGACTTTACTTCCTTCTGCAAGATGATACATTAATAAAAATAAAATTTTCTGAAAGATAGTATATGATATTTTAGTCAAATTATCTGAAGGAACCCTAGATCATCCATGCTTTACCTGGACCTAGTACCTAGAAGTAGATAATATAATTCCTGGTAATATAATACTTTAATGAGCTAGTATATATTTATACTATATGAAAGTATATACCTATACTAGCTTCATAAGACAATATAAACAAAATATCTTGTTTCATGAACTGGGAAAAAAAGTGACTGAAATCTCTTTAATATGATATATTTACAGGACATATTATTTACTTTTCCCATACTCCCTTTCCAAAACTATATTCCTGAATTATTAGATATTTTGCCCTAGAGCTGGTGCTGCATTACCACTGCCCTGATGTGCCCTGATCTTGCTTCTCAGTGCAAATGTCACTATAGTAGTGGCAGTAAGCAGTTTCAATATATAAGACACACAGCAATTAAGACATTTTTCTAGACCATTTTGGGGATGTTAACTTCTTTAATCTATGTTTTTTAAAACATAATTGCTTTATGAAAAGACCAAATGTTTATTTATTTATTTATTTATTTGTTCTTCTATGAAAAGATTTACGTCCTTTACTACATCTCAGGATTTTCTCAGGAGAGCTGTAGACACTACTTTCAAATTTCAGTGCTGTGAAGCTCTGAGCTTTTGGGCAAGCCTTGCAAATGAGAAAGGTGAAAAGTAAGACCTTGTTTTAACCTTGCTGTTTTTCATAAGTTAATCCTGACAGATGGATGGAAGAAGGATCATGGGTGTCACAGTGGTAGCACAGGAGACCCAAAAGGAAAATCTGACCCATTAGCAAGCAGTCACTCATAATGCAGCCAACTGGTCCTTTCCCTGGAAGCTGAAAATACAGCTAAAAAGGTAGTATCCCAGTACACCAACCAGTTTTATGAATTTAATTGCAGCACTTGTATAATAGTAAAGCATTTGGGAAGCAAATAAGTATGGGAAGAAGAGCGGTAAGAAGGGACAACATCCCATTAGATACTGTAAAACATTTTATGTGCTAGTAGAGAATAAACTGCAGGCCCTTGCAGAACCTACTACGCTTTTCAGGATGTACTTGATTACAGTTTCTAGATGTTTCTCTCTATTTTTTCATTAGCTATTTTTTTTTTTCTTTTTTAGATTATTTGTTCAGGAAAGATTGTGTCTTTGTTTTTTTTTTTTTTTAAGTTCTGCAGTACTAGCCATTAGTATTGGTGCTGCTTGAAAACCATAGTAGCTGCCCTATCAAATGTTAGATATAGCTGTTGCCCCAGACAACATCACATGCAATATGTACAAGATGTCAGCATGATCCCCATCCTTTCTTAATATTACTGATGTACATGATTTTCACAGAATACCTGTGTTTATGTTTATGTAATTGTGATGTTATAGTCTGGAGAAGGCAGACGGGTCTAGTATATTTTTGACTGTAAAAGGTCAAGGACAATAACATAAGAGAAACTTAATTGCTGTAATGTATTTCCATATATTTGTGATCTTTCTGATGCATTGTCCCTCAATTGCACTAGTTATTGTTTCTATCTGTACTCAGCTGAATTATACCCTAGTATTTATGATTGGACAACCAAGACTAGATGATCTTTTTACTGTTTCATTATATTACAGATTCATATTTTAATTCTTACCTGCTTTAAGAATCAACACATAAAGAAGGAAATTAGATTACTTCCTAGCCTGCTTTCTTAGAAAGTGAAATTTGAGAAACCAGACACTGTATACATCCATATTTGTGTGCATGTGCTAGTCAGCGTGCATAGATATCTACAAATCTACCTCTTCTACCTATTAACCAATGCAAAACAAGTACGACTGATAGAATGGCACATGGCAGAAAGATTGTTATTTTTTTTTAAAGTTCCAGGAAAATAGATGGATGGATGAAGGGTGATAGACTATCCCTGGCATTAGTGAAAGAAAGGTTCACTGAAAGGCTTCCTTTTTATGGGGAACTACACATAAGAACACAGCCTTGATTCCATATGAAACAGGTATTCACATGTTTTGGCTTTCCTGGAATTATTTGTTTTCTAACACATAGCAAATTCTCACAGCCTAATGAGAAGAATGAGAATAATTTTCTCTCCAGCCCTAATGGTACTGAATTTAATATTTCCCTTTCTTCCTAAGGATATATTGCACAAATTGAGCAGCTTTCAATTCCAGCATCCATATAGAATGCTTAACACGCAACTTCATGTCACAATATAAGTATTATGGAAAAAGAAATAAACATATTTTCCAGATCTTTTGAGCATATCCAATAATAGGCTAACCTAAACAGATATTTCTTAGTCAAAAACACTGAGGAATGAGCTAAAGAATTTCATTTTCTCTCCTTGTAGTAATAATGTCCGAAGTACCATAATTTAAACTGAAAATAAAAGAACTAGTTAAATAAATCAGGACAAGGATGATTGACATCATTTAAGTTCTGACATATG
>JAUBNY010000396.1:145690-166018 GCA_032275445.1 Crypturellus soui | reverse complement strand
GAGCAGTCTAGGTGACTGTTGTTAAGATGTGCAAATGAAGTTCAACCAACTGCAGGATTAATTCTCAATTATCTTGAACAATCTATTTTTAAACAACCAAGTTCAGTGCCTTTATCATGTCTTTTAATGACTATTTCACAATCTTACAGACTCTCCTAAATTTGAAGTGTTTCCATAAATTCTCCTTTATTTTCCTGTTTATGATTCCAAGTTGTGCACAAATTTTTATAGTAACTGCCTTCAAACACTAAATATGAAAGTTTCTTCATAAATCAACACCATTTTTTATTCAGAAGACTGTATGCACTTTGCAGTTATGACAGAAGATTATGCAGATGCATAATCTGCTAAAGTTTATTTATATTAAAATTTAAAATATATTTATAATATAGATGAACAAAAAATTAAATGTCACCAAATACTATGAAAATAGGACAAATGAAATTAGAAACGGTTCTGAGTCAAGAAATTAGCTCAATTTAAGTGAAGTCTTTAATTTATCTGAGTAACTAATTTAGCTGCAATAATTAAAATCTATTGTAATTGAAAAATGACTTTGTTCAGATAGTCGTGTTCAAAAGTGCTAGTACAGCACAAGTTTAAAAGAGGAAGATTTGCTGGAAAAGATTTAGAGCCAGCATTTTAGCTGTGACAGATTGGAAAAGTTCCATTACTGCCAGTGGAGTTAGCTGGATTTATACCAGGTGAACTTAACACTGACAGGTTCTAACACATTTCCAATACAAAATTGTGAATTGTGGACTCTGTCTTCTATTACACTGCTTTTTTTGTACTTGTAATTTATGATTCCAAAATGATATTTATTTTATTGTATAATTCTTTTTTTTTCTTCTAAATCAGTGATTTTCTGGCATATGCTTTTTAAAATCTGTGCAGAAAAACCGTTGCAAGCAATTGCTTGTTAAATCCCTTCCAGTGATGGAAAACTAAACTAACACAGTGACTGATACTATTAGAAATATTGTGAGTAATTTTTACATCTACTAAACCAACATTTGAAAATGTTTTGAAATATAAGCTTTGATAGTTAATATTTGTAAAGCCGCCCATTTACTGCTTGACCATGGATTCAATCAGAAAATGCCGATAATATCCTTTAATTCAGTTCAGAATTCTGACACAATTGTTTGCATGATAGACATCCTTCATACTCCTATGATCTAGATATGCACAGAGGGGTCCAAAGAATAGATGAATACAAACTTTAAGAAACTGTTTATGATGTTAAGCAGATCACTTTTTTTTCCCTAAGAAAAAGGCCTGTTGATAAGAAATGAAAAAAAAAGCTGTAATTATCAGTCAATAGTTTTTTCTCTTTTATTATTTATTGGAAGTGAAATGTCTAAATTACATTTTCTCAGAAATTTGTCTCCTGGCCCAAATGACACTTTAAGCTATTCTTAACAATAAAAGCATTAGGACACCTTCAAGATGGTTTCAGTATTTTGCTTGAAAATCAAAGAATTTTAAGGAGAGCACAGACCTAAGATACCTTATCTATAATGTTAATTGCTACTGTTTTATCTTTAGATATGATTAAATGATTATCAAATTAATTTCCTCTCATCCAGCTTCTCAGTCTGCATGTCTGTTGGAGCAGAAAAAAAATTATGGAAATTTTACTGAATTTACAGAGAAAATTTTACTATTCTAAAACCTGAGAAAATATTCTCAGGTTTTATTGTAAACACTAGAGTTGTCACTGAGAAGTTGTCTTCCCCGTCATGGAGATCAGCACCATAAGGCTGGGCCATGAGTAGGCACACACGAGGATACCCTAAGTAAGTAAGTGCATTGTCTTACAGCAATTTTGTATATTGCCTTTTAAGCAAGCCTAAATGCGTTTTGTGGAAGGAACATGTGTCATGTTGACATTGCAGCTTCCATGAGAATTGCAGATTCCATGAGAATCAAGGTCTCATAGCTGCTCGTAGCTTCTTGTAAGCACTAGTTAATTATATTTTACTGATTTCTAGTGGAAGTAATCTCTTCCAATGGGAAAAAAAAAGGTTGTACTGATATGAGCTGTGTTTTTATAAGCAGAACAAAATAAAGCAGACAAACTTATTTGACTCTGCTAGAATGATGCTGCCATGCCCTTTGCAAAACAAAAATTTGAAATAGAAAGCACTGTGTGAATGAGAAAGAATGGAAAGAAAAAAGTTAAACATACAGAAATAGGTATACATGCTATTCAAAATAAATAGTTATATAAATACAAAACTTGACATACAAATGCATACTTTGGTTAGTATAGTTTTTCTACAATCAAAACTCAAAATTCTATTATCTAAAGAAGCTAATGGGTTTCTTCTAGTGATATATTTGGGTTATCAGATATTGAAATAACTAGTGAAAAAAAATTCTTTTCTAGACCCTAAAAATCTGACACAGATAACCTTTAGGAATGGAAGTCATGCCTGTTTATAACAACAAGAAAAGAATAGAAAATGGATGAAATACATTTCAGGAATTCAATGATTCTTAATCTTTTTCAAGTGAGATTTAAATATATAGATAGATACAGTCTTTTTTATTATTTTTAACAGACTATCTAGGAGATAGCTACATAATTTACAGTCTGAGTTGTCATTTTCTTTCATACAGAAAAATCCATTTCATTGAATTCTATTGTTCAAGAAGCAATTTAGTATCTATTCCACTTCATAATCATTCATTCTTATATTCACAGTCAAAGAAATGGAATTAAGATGACATTATGCTTTTAAATATACATATGAAATAGGATTTCAAGTTTTAGGATAAGTCTGCTCTAGCAGAGATAATGCATTATGTTCTACAAAATAGAACAGTTTGACTCTGGTTCTCTCCTCACTTACAGTGTAAATTCTAAGAAGGGTTTCCAGCAAGCCCCTCACACTCTTTTAGCACATAATTGTAGTCCAGCTGGCTGGAAGTAAGAAAAGATTCATCCACTCATCTGCCATTTAAGATCCCAGGAGACAAGTGCAGGCCAATTTTCTCCACATGAAAATTTAGGAGAGTTTTGTGAGTCATCTGTGGATATCTAAACATCAAATGGAAACTGTACTACATTGATAACAAGACTGAGAGTTATGCCAGATTTGAGCTGAATTTTCTTTGTCTTTTTGGACTGAGAATCTGAAAAAAAAAGAGGTATATCACATTAACTCATTTCTGTGTAACTGAAATAATTTTAAAGATAGAATTTCTTTCTTTACTAATTTCCGTCACTGTAGTTTAGCCAGTAAGTGATGTGAGATGCATACATAGAGAGAGGTTTTTCCCCACCTCTCCCCCACATACAGAATGGATTATTGCAGCACTTTATGGAAAAGAATGCTTTGTTTGAGTTAAGTGTAGAAGCAGATGACATTGCTCTAAGGTACATTGCAGTATTTGATAAAATATTAACCTTTCTTTGAGTGATTATGGAAAAATTGTGATTAAAAAAATCATATGAAGAAACAGAAGTTTTAAGGGTCCTACTGAAATGCTATAATGTACTGTCTGAATAATTTCAACTATTCAGTTGAATTTGACAACACACTTTCCATTAAATTCTATGTATTTAAAAAACATTAAAGAATACCAAACTCCAGCAAATAAATTTAAAGAAAAGAAGAAGAGGAATAATAAGCAAATCTGTAATTGATCTACTAATTTCCAGAAGAACCAGATTCAAAAGATTCTAACAACCCCAGTCCCTATATTCCTGCCTGTAGAATGGTCTGGGAAAACAAGTTTACCCAAAGATTTGAAACCAGCTGTGTCTCTTATAATCGTTAAATGCTGATGAATGAGAGCAGTTATAGCTTTACAAAACTGTTAATAGCTGTTAATAGCTGCATAGCTTAAATGCCAGGAGATGCATAGACCTTCAAAATGGCTTTTTATATTCAATGGACAAGTCCATGGAGGTTGTTGGCTCCTTTTGTGAGACAATTTGGACTACAAACAGTTAATACAGGGTAACAAATAAGGGCTGTGGCTCCTGTTGCGGAAGCCAGGCTATCACAGCTCTACCTGCTGTTTCTTCAGCCATCCTCTTCAATTATAGTTCATCTATGATATGAGAGACAGCAGGGATGGATATCTCAGACCATCTCCTATGTGGGCCTAGATTACTGTGAAGATCCCCTTTGTTAGCCCTCTATCCTGAGTTTTTCTTTTTTTTTTCTTTTTTCTTGCCCTATTGTGGAAAGCTGCTGTATTGCTAGGATGTATGGAATGGAAATATCATACATCCAAAGGACCCACCGAAGACATGAGACATTTACTCCTTTCAGTACTAGCTATTATACATATATGGAACTCAGCCGGGATCACACACTGTTCATGCCGAAGAAAGAAACACTCGGACCAATCCATAGCCTTGAAAAGATTCTGCTAATGAGTATAGATACATCTTCTCCAAGAGAGTAATAGGTCAGGTTGTTCATGAAAACATGAAAGAATGGAATCTTTTTAGCTTCAACTGCAGAGTAGTTGTCTCTTAATGGATCTTGTCAGGAAATGATGAGATAAATTATAAAGCCAGCATTGGTTTTGAAATGACGTGATTTTTGTAATCCTGTGGACTGCCAAAGAAAAGTCATTGTACTCATCTACAAGGAAAACAAACCCTTTTTTTTTTCTTTTCACAGAATTTACAGCATTTTATCCATAGAGGAAAAGGAATTTTATTTTTTAACACAAAGAGCTCTTGTCTAATATGTATAGAAACTCTGGGGAGGTGATAAAGTTTAGTGATGTGAGTGCATGCACAGAAATGTGCCAGAATATGCCAGTCCTGTCCTGCCTGCCTTGCACATCAGGGAGGTAGCCACCAGCAAAACACTTGATCCCCTCAAGTACCTCAGTTTCACAGCAGTTTGCTTTTAAAGTTGATCTGTATTCAGGATGTGTCTTAATTGCTGTGTACATGCTGGCCATTTGTCCTGTACCGGTGCAGTAGTTTTGTTACATTTCTGCATGGCATTGCAAGCATGATTTCCCAGAGAGAAAGAAGGAACATTTCAGCACATTGACTCCGGTCACATCACGTGGCACAATCCGGTCCATGGGTTTTGTGTCACTGTTTGCTACAGGCACTGTGTTTGCCTCGGTATTTTCACTTTTGTGTCTTTGTTCTGTGTTTGGAAATGCAGTGTTGAGGACTTCATCCATCTACATACAAGACAGTTTCGTTATTGCCACCAATTCTAAATGGAGTTGTGTTAATTGTGAGAACATGTTCAACTTGAAATTAATGTGGAATAAAGAAAGGAGGATCATGGATTAATTAAACTTTTACTACCAGTTAAGCTGTTTGAGCAAAGGTAGAAAACTACATTTTCAGCCACTGAAAGTATTGGTAAGAAAGAGAACCCATCAGCTTAGAAAAGAATTCATAGAATCACAGAGCAGCTGAGGTTCCTCAGGGAACCTCAGGGACCTCAGGAGATCATCTAGTCCAACCCACTGTCTGCAAGGCTGGTGCCTCTACAGGTTCTCTGGACAACCTGTTCCAGCGCTCAGTCACCCTCACAGTGAAAAAGCTTTTTCTCATACTCAGTTGAAGCTTTGTGTTCAGTTTGTACCCATCTTTGCTTGTCCTGTCACTGGGCATCATTGAAAAGAGTCTGGTCTCATCCTCTTGACATCCTTCCTTCAGATACTTATGCACATTGATAAAATCCTTCTCACCCTTTTCTTCTCCTGGCTGAACAGTCCCAGCTCTCTCAACATTTCCTCAAATGAGAGACTCCAGTCCCTTAATCATCTGAAATCTGAGTACTACTCTGAGCTGTGTTAAAACTGGGGTCACTGGCAGCAGCTTTGAATTTCAAATATTGGTGTTAACACCTTGAATATGGATGCTGCTCCGAATTATGAGTTTCCCTATTTTTGTTTTGTCCGGTGTTATCTTCTAATAAATAAATAAATAAATGATTATTTCTATCCTGGAGCACACAAGCAAGATGATGGATAAATTTTCCAGACGTAGAACAAAGAGACAGTAGGTATGTGTGGTATAGACACAATGTGCCTGCTTTTTTGAATAGCTGCATTTAGGGAAAAAAATAGTAATTGACATACTTAAAAGCTAAGAAGAAAAGAGTTGGTAGCTAACTGGAAGATTATATTATCTAATATGGAGCTCTCTGTGAGAACAGTAGTCTCCAAGGCTACTGAAACAATCCTTGTGTGCCTATTTTATTTAATAAAAATAAGGAATGATTTTTTACAGGCTCTTTACCAGAATCTATAACAGAAAGTTGACAGTATTCAGTGATATAGGCATGCTTTTCATGCTGACAGAAAAACTTGGCTCTTCATTATTTATTCACAAAACTCCAAACTTTTTCTTCCATAAAAGATTTCTCAGTATAGAAACTCTAACGTTATCTTGACATTTATTTTCAGTAAAACTGTTTCTTTTAGAGGGAAATCCTATATCCAGCTCTTCAGGTTAAATGGAGGTTAGAATTCAAAAGACTATTAAGAATAAGATTGCTTATTCTGCTAAAGGTTTTTAATTAATTTCAGATGTAGTGATTATAAGCTTACCATCAGTTATAAAAGAATACCATTCCTAGGCTGTATAAATCTATGTAGCATAAGAGTTACTTTAGCAGAAAATAAATATATAGAGTACTATCACCTACAGTTTCAAGCATAACAGTGTGTCCATTTATAATTAATCCTATAGAAGCGTAAATTAATACTTGTCTTTTGCCTTTGTTTTGAGTAGTAGTTCAAACACTACCTAAATTTGCTTTGATAATTTCCTATCTGCTCTTTCTGTCTGAAAATTACTATTTAGTTGTCCATGTCCCATTGGATTCAGTTATCAAGGAAGTATGTCATTACAAAGCAAGCCAAAGGAAGGAAATATTCAAATGATAAAATGATTTTAAAGCATAGATTCAATATGTAAACACAAATAGAAAATACACCCTTGAAAATCTCCTGGAATAGGAGGAAAATGATCTTCTGAACTTGAAGTCTTGCATTACTGTGGTATGAAAGAAATCAAAGAAATGAACGATAGCCTCCCTCAAAAATCACAATATAACTTCACATGAAGTTGTACAAAATATAGCACACAGAGTATCTCTTTAAATTGTAATGTAGGATTTGGAGGAAGGACGGAGATATAACAACATTTAATAACATTTAACATAACATATAATAACATTTAACATATAATAACATATAATATATTAAATATAATATAATATAATATAATATAATATAATATAATATAATATAATATAATATAATATAATATAATATAATATATAATAATAACATATAATAATTTAACATATAATAACATTTCAAGTATAAAGATGTATTCAACAAGTATAATGAAATGAAACGCTAGCTGAGAGGAAGAATCATTAACATAATCAGTACTTTTCTACAATAACAGTTTCTTTTATGAAAATCTCATAACATATAGAAATACAGCACAGTAAAGACATTTAAGGATCTACTATTTCTCAGGTGACTGAGAAACTGACAGCCAATTATAATTTACAGTTATATTCTGAATTGTACGGAAGGCTTGTGCTGCTTAAACTGCTAAGGCCAACTATGGGATGCAGTGTGTAAATGAGCAAGCGCAAAATAAAATGGTTTACAAAGCAAATTAAAGGTGTTGTGAAATTCAGTATCCTAGTGCAAATGATGCATCCTATAACCTCAGATTACCTGTTCTTGCATTCTGATATCAATCACTTTCAAAACTGTCTCTGCAGTGGAAGTGCTATATTTTTTTTCAGAAATACTGAGACAAGTAAGGGCTCACTTTCCTGAAACAAGGGACATTTGAGAGCAGTGGTTTATCTGTTAAGCTATTGATGCAACCAGGGGCCATCAGGACCTCCTGGGCGGCCTCCATAGGGTGGCTCTAGGTATATATTCCTGTGTCCCTGGACTCTGCCTCACCAAAGACTGTTCATTTTCACCCTGCTCCTGAAATCTCTTCAATATTCCCACAGGAAAACTCTGATGCATTAATTCAAGTAAACCAAACTGCCGAGGGATTAATGAAAGAAGGAGCTTGTATGCCTAGAGGCTGAACCAGTTATTTCCAGCACATTTAGTCATTTGCCTTTTTGACTTATACCGTTAACCAAAGTGCATTCCTCTAATATTCCCTTAATTAGAAAAAAAAGTTACTTTATTGCTGTATGAACATACAACTCAGAAGAGAATACTGTCTTGACCACTAAATTGCCATTAAACGATTGTAATAGAGCATAGGAGTTTATGACTGCAGACTGGTAAATTGCTTGTGGCATCATGCATTACAGCCACTCCATTTATACGTGGCTTGAGATAGTATTATCAGCCATTTACTTTCAGGATTACAGAAACTAACTTCCCTAGTACTAGTATAGGCTAGGAATAATAAATTTCACTGTCTGGTGATTGCTTACAAAATCTCAAGTGCAAGTGGAGATATAAAAGTACAAGAAGAAAATATGGCATTTGTTTATTCTACTTTATGTTATTATTATGCATCATTAAATATTCATTATTGCTGTTGTATATAATTATTATATACTACATATGTTATTATTGCTATATATTTTATACTCCAATAATAGAGTTGCAAACAAGGCATAGATAAGTACTGCTAAGCTGAAAGGTGGAAAGAATCTTTCAGTGATTGAAATAGCTATTACTGCCTAAAAAGGACCCATGCTTCACCATAAAAGCAATTTAAAAGGTACGTTTCAAGACCATATTGTAGAATAAGCTTTCAGGGTCTAGCCTGCTAAACCTGAGGCTTGTTTCTGAATGATCTTGAGATCTAGCACTATGCAGCACATCTGTACAAAAACTACAAAAATCTTAGAAGAACCATCCACTTTATGCTATTAAACATACAAATACTACAAGTGACAATGGAAATTTCTGCACTGCAGTTTACTGAAGAGTTCAAAGAGTACTCATGGAAGGTATCAAAATATGCTGGCCCTTCTACGTGCTTCCTTAAGAACCTGTCATCGCCTGCTGTGGGAGACAGGGCACGATCCACTATGGCCCTTCTTCCACTCCCATGTTCTTATAGTGATAAGCAATGGCACTGGTAGTCTAGCCAGATGGTATCCCAAAGTGGAGATGAAAGCCAGTAAACAGAGAACAGTGCATGATTGAGCAGCTATTTAGAATCCTGATGCTGTCAAGAGTGGCAGAATTTCCCTCTGCTGCTGGTTTGTCCTTGATAGTTTTGTGGAACAAACTTAAAAAGCAGGGATTGTAGGCAGACATGCAAAGATAAAAGCAAAAAAGTATCCCATGTTTTTGCCACTGAGGTTTTCTTCTGTAGCAATGACCGCCTAATGAATTCATCCTGTTTGCCTGAAATTGCTCAGCCCTATTTCCATCCACATCTCTGCATGTAAAGTACCAGCCATTTCGTTATGCTGAGAAAACAATGTGGCCAAGCTACAAATTTGGTCAAGTAAACAGCTGAGGTTGGAATCAGCACATTGGAGTGGCCTGGGTTTTCTGATTGCATAACACAATAATGTTACCCAGCGAGGTGTCAGAAGAAGCATCGAGCCACAGATTTCTCAAATCAGTACCACTGCTAGAGACAATACCTCATGAAAATGTGGTTCACAGATTGAAAGATTCCCTCCAAAAAAAAAAAAAAATCAAAACTTTGGATAGAATTTGTGTAACAGGACCCCTTCATAACTTAAGTTTTGCTCTTTTCCTCCCACTTCTTTTTTATACTTGCATTACTGGTTAATTATCAAAGTGTGTCATGAATTTTACTATTCCATGGGCTTCTGCTAGTCCAGGTCAATACTTGAAATATCATATCTGGTTAAGTGATTTATCAGGGCTTAATGTCCATGCATAAAAAAATAAAATACTGCATATTATTTTTATTCCAGAGCAGAGGCTGTAAGCATGAGCTCAAGTGCTAATAAGCTAATCCAGAGTTCAAAGGTTAAACCAACTTGTCAGTGTGAACTGAGACTTTCCAAATGAATGATCAAAGTAGAAAAGCAAAAAGGAAAAAAAAAATGAAAACAACAATTATGACAATTAGTGTAGGAATGTAACACTAAAGAACTTGATGTTATGCCCATCACCAAATAAAATATTTCTTGTGAGTTTTAATTATAAGCTGATTTTTAATTCTTCAAATGTCTCTAAATATTAATATTTTATAAGGTCTTTTCCTATTGCAATGCTACAAAGCATACTTCACTCAATTATGTAAATGAAGAATGTACAGATCTCTAAAAAGGAGGCAGATCTTTCATTTTGTAAAAATTCCCCATGGATTTCTGTTGAATAATTGAGAAAACAGAGCAAGAAAAGAAACAACAATAAACAGTCTCTGGATACTAAATAAATTCTCTTAACAGTAGTTACTTTTATCAGCTACTCAAAAATTGGCAGGAATATTTTTGCAAAGTGCACCCAATTTCTGCAAACAGCTGACATCACTAATAATAGACTTCAGATGAACATGCTCACAAACTATGCACATTTTGTACACTAAATTTCAGCTGATATTCACAAATTACTGATAATTTCCGATTAAAAAGATACCCAATTACTAATTTCCTTGAACTCTTTGAAGTTTTACCCAACACAAGCAAGAAATGGAGGCTTTGGCTGTTATGAAAAAGATAACGCATTTGATGCATGCTCAAACAGCGCTGCCAGTTCCTGCATAGCAGCATTTTGATACTGACAGGAAAAGCCTTAGCTTCCGTGCTCTGCAGAGCACCTGCTTTTATCTAGCCCTCTTACTGCCATCCGGATAGTTGTGTGGTGCATAGCAGAAGCCAACAGACTCCAGTAAAGACATGCCTATATACCCACAAGAAAAAAAAGTTAGAGTTTTCCCTTGGACAGAGGCCATACTCTCACTTTCACTACTATCTTTGTGCATGTTGTAAGTCAGAACTAAAAAAGCATGCACAGAGGATATGTGAAGTCTGCTTCTTTCATTGGTATGCTACTCTTGCACCACAGAGAGCTGACTGATGACTCATTCTGGTGCTCATCTCAGTTTCCTTGGACAGAGATCCTCAGTGTCACAGGACAAACAAGGAGCTTCATTTCATTGCTCTGGATGGATTCAGCTTGACTGATTGCTCCATGTAGATGCCAGCCTATTATTCAAATCAAGATAAAAATCACAGCTTCCTGCATTGGCAGAACTACTTTCACATGCATTTATCAGCATTTCTGTGGCTTTGTTAATATTATCAAGTAAGGTAATGGAAGACTATGTGGAAGCCAGTTTTCTCTGGCTTCTAGCAGGGCTACCTCTTTCTTTCTTTTTTTTTCTTTCTTTCTTTCTTTCTTGGCCAGCTTTAATGGCAAATATTTCACATTCTCCTAAGGAATATAATACCTCATCCCTAAGGAAGATGAAACAGCTTCCGCTTCCAAAAGACTATCTATCTACCTTTTTCCTGGATTTGTAATTCTTTTCTGCCTTTCTTAAAGGAATGGCAGACTTAATATCAGCTTTTCAAAAGCCAGATGTTCCTGGCAAAGAAACGTGTTTTCTGAGCCCACTGAGAACGTGCTACAACTGACGGGATGTTATAATTTGGTTTTGGCTTGTTTTCCTAGCCAAAAGAGACCTTGGGTCACTAATTGTCCTGATAAACATCTCTCCCCAAACCATTACTATTAAAGCAAATAATAAATAAAAAATAACCTACATCCAAAAGCATAAAACATGGTACAGAAGTGCTATTGTGCACTAAAAAGATCACTTTTGCCTGTATCAAAGAATTAATCATTAAATACAATTAGATAACTGCATGTAGATATATACCAAAAAGGATATGAAAGACAAAGGAGGGGGGGAAAAAAAGCTTAAGTTTTCACTCCAATTAAGAACAAAAAATCAAAAAATGCAAGATTAAACCATTTTTCAAATTTTTGCTCTAATGAAGTTGCTTATTATACCTCTTCTTTTAAACTTGTATATAAAAACATGTATTTTTAATTCCTATAGATATGTTTGGCTTGTAAGATGGGAATTGTAAATAATGTTTGTTTTCAAAAAAATAGATATTTCATTAATAGTAGAACTACATCTACTATCTAAGCAGGCATATACATTCAAGAGTGTTGGTATTATGGAAAAATGTTTCATTCATAATGATAATCCATGAGTCTACCTTCACACGAATTTTATATTGCTGTAGCTAGCAATGCAGTCAGGCTAAATATAAGCAAAAAATGAAGAACTAACATCTGTATTATTTCACAAACAATTGAATTATAACTGCATTATAAGAATGTGGTCTTGAAAATATTTAAAATTATGAACACTTTTCTTCCTAATGTCTCTATAAAGTTCTACTATTTAAATGTTGGATTTGCTTCTTTAGTTGTAGCAGAGTGGCAGACTATATTTAAAGAGTACAACTTCTGCAGGAAAAGTTTGACTGTGGCCAAAACACAGGACATAGAAATCATCTCTCAATTAGGACTACTTGAAAGTGTACAAATCATTTCCAGATAGGATCCTTATTCTTAACACTTGTATCTGGGAGCAACATTATATGTAATGATATATGTCATATCTCTAAATGGGATTTATGTGTCACAGTTAGGAAAAATACTCATGAAAAGTAGTATTTTTTTAGTGAAAGGTGCTTTCAGTTAAATAGTTTATTCCCAATTCAAAAATGTATCCATTTAAAATGAACTTTCACTTCTGCAGAGAAATAAAGCTAAGAAAGTCTCTTAAGTTATATAAAGATGTTTCTAATGTATTAGTTTAAAAAGTTTTTAATTGTATGGGGGTAAAATCCCTCATATGTTAAAGCATGAAGTGTTAAAAGCAGGATAGAAAAACTGACATTATTGACAATATTTCATTAATTAAAATATGTATGGTCCTATGACCCAGTGTTCTTTAAGGAATAGAGTTTTTCTCCATGATTTTCATGGGAGGTTATCCATAATCTCGACTTTAATCACTTCTGTAAAACCCAAAATGATACTTAAAGTGTGTTTCTATCTGTACTTGCTGCCATTCAATCCTCCATCATTAATTAGTTTCCTCCCCAGAAACAGCAGCACGTCTTATTTCCAGAAGTCCTGTCTCTCTGTTTACCAGAATGAAATGAACACTCTCCTCTCTCCATTTCTACTCCCCATCCGGAATGATCCTGCTCTGAAAAGTAAAAAATGTCTAAAGACTCAATGATCACTAGTGACATGGCAAAATCCGAGAGTGCTTATTAGTTTTACAAGGTATCGTCTTCCTAAACATTGCAAAGACAATGTCTTAAATGCTGTGGGATTCTCGAGTTGATGGAGATGATACATCTCTAATCACTCATATCCTCTGCAATGACTTAACGAGGTTGTGGGCAGTAACTGTGGGCCCTGCTGTGGCAGCAGATGTTCTCTTTTGCTGAACAGATTCTGCAGCCATGTCTAGGGACATGTCAATGAAGACAGCTCTACTCTGTTTCTATTGTCTGCAAAACCCCTTGTGGACCTATTGTCTGCCCAATTTTCAGATTCCACCTACCTGGTTGATGCCAACTCCTTTACTCATCTCCATATCCCTGCAGACCTCTTTCCCATTTGCCAGTTGTAGCTCCTGAGGTCCTGAGCCAAATCCCATTTAAGTCATTGGGACTATTCATTGATGGCAACTAAATGGAAGATTTCAATAATCTTTGATGATCAAAAGAACAGATGTGACCCAAAAATGCTGGCATGGATTAAGTGTGGTGTGGTCAGATATAGTAACAGAGAATCCGTTAAAGCAATTTGATAGCAATGACAGAACTGTCCTTACAGGTCTTCCTTTGTACATTTTACATATGATCCACAAAAAATGAATCAACAGAGACAAGCAGTAGTTCAACTTCATAGACACCATTTGCAAAAGTAGGCTGTATCTGGTTTGAAGAGGATCATCAACCAGTACTGACCACTAAAAACTGCTTGTGAACTCAGTCACACCAAGCAGGCAGCAACAGCCAGTAACAAAGGTCATACTAATGTCATTTGGTATGACAAATACTTATTTCAGTGAACAGACATTAGTTATATTACTCATTACAGTTATTTAGTTGTTATATCTGCAGACAAAAAGGATAGGCCAGTGGCTGCAAATCTTTCTTGATGCATAGATCAATAAGAGCTCTGTTATTATAGCATTCCCTCTGTGCAAGCAGCTTGGGACAGTAGTCACTTCAATCACTTGAGTCACTAGTCATTCTCCAGAGATATCTTAGAAGATTAGGGATTACTCTTGCCAGTCAAATGGCCTTCTTAACCCATGTCTGTCTAAACTGGGTGCCTTATGTGCCAATCTCTCTCTCTTCCCCCACTTTTCATTGATGGTTGAGATAACCTGAGATTAGTTTCTTCTCTCATACTCTCTACCTTTTTTTTTAAACATTTCTTAAAAATCTCTTCCTACATGATGAAATAATGCAAGGAATTTATAAGCATAGTTGTGCAAAATTAATATGCATGCATTCATTTAATATGTATCCATATTTATATACATTTGTACATACATATTTCTAAATAAATATCCATGTACATGTAACCAGGTGTAATTATTATCTCAAGCTGGTGGTAGCTGTAGTAATTAATTCTAGTAGCATCTTAGCTGTAAAGTTTTCTACAACACAAACACATGAGAAATAAGGAGCTCAGAAGATCTAGCAGTCTAATCCAAAAGAGATAGAAAGAAGAGAAATGCCACTAAATTTTCATTTATTATGTGTAAGATTTCAACTCAAAAAGAGATTTAAAATATTTTTTTTCACTTGAAATATTTGCCTTAAAACATAGCTTTATCAATTCAAACATCAGCCTGAAATTCACTGAACTGAAAATCAAGTGAGGGAAATCAGGGAACAAGGTATTGTCAAGTGATGAGATCTCTACAGCTAATTTTCTTAAGTGATAAAGTCATCTAGTGTCTTAAGAATTGTCAGACATCGTAAAACTTTCTTTCGTGAATCTTATCTACCGTAATTGGCATGATTGTTGTCACATGCTGTCTCTCTGCTTTCCAACTCTAAAGTATGAAATAATTTAAAAAAAATCCAAATGAATCTCTGATTGAGGAATACTTCCTATAAAATACTAAATTCACTTTAGATTCTCACTGACAGCTAGGGATTTTGCTAGGAACCAGCCAATAATACAGAGAAACGCAAAAAAAAAGGAATGCAAATAATACAGAAATAGCTAAATCAATATTATAAAGACTATAATACAGAATGGGCTAGTTGTAGTGTGAATTTTTATTTTTTCTAAACCTTCCACTCATGTATGCAAGTATAGACGCCTTTCATGAATCAGCATTTGAATGTTGAAAAAGCCTAAATACAAATATATGCTCTTCATGGTGTATTTATATTTGAAAATTGGCTCTGGAATTATCACCACTGGTATTTCCCATTCACATATATGCCTACGGTTTCTGTAACTTGATTGCTTTTCTATCTTACTTGTACTTACACATATTAACACTTCACCATCTTTTCTTTCTTCCATGTGAAAATCTTATGAATCAAATACAAACGTTACTTTCTCTTAATGCTTAAAATGCTTTAAAAAATCTAAACTGAATAAGAATGAAAATGTACATAGAAAAGACAAACAAACAAAAGTTCTTTAAATAAGGTTAACCTATTAAGAAAAGAATGTCAGAACTTATATTTTAGTTTACTCTGCAGTCATATATAGCATTATGCTTACCATCAGTCCTTCATTTCAAAAGTTAAATAGTGCTCACACCATGATGTAGGCTATCTCTCTCTTTTTTTTTTTTTTTTTTTTGCTAGACGAAGGACAAACATACATCTCTGTGCAAGAAAGTACCCTAAATATTCACTTATGGAAGTTCGAGTCTGAGGGGACTGTCTATGTCCTATTGAAGCGGACACACTTTGAATGATAAACTTAAAAGTAACAAAAAGACAGAAAAAATAAACCCACTCTGACTCTACAATCTAGCATATACCTCCTCTTTCTTGGACTGAACAGTCATTTTCAATTAATATTTGTCTATAAAATAATGCGTATTCAGGTTCTTTTTATGGAAGCAATGCTATCTTTATACAGATAAAGGAACTGAAAGAGAGATTAAAAGCATGCTGAGGCTTAGATGGAATTGCTTGAATAGAGTTGTCCACTCTCTGAACTGGCAGGAACTGAGCCAGTTTTGATCCAGATGCAGCTTGGACACATTACAGCAGTAAGTTGCCTACCATCTTTGAAACCAGGTAGCACTTTTCATGTCCTTAATCTCTGTGTCTCTCAATACTTATTAGTTTTCCTTTTTAGTATTTAACAGTTTCTTCAATCTTTAGCACTCTTTGTGAAATATGATTACAGCTCAGCGTCTGAGCTCACAGGCCTGTGGTCAATAAGCTGCAAGCCAAGACCAGTTTCAGTCTATCAAGGAGCAGAGGGCGTCAATGACCACAATTTCAGGCACCTGTCAAACCACAGTGTAGCTGCATAGTTTTTGCAGACAGCAACTTTACTGGCCTCCATCTGCCTATGCTCTGAGGAAGTAGGTGTTTTGGTTGTTAGTTTATTTATTTTCTAGGACGGACAGAAACTACCAGTATAAATTTAAGTCTGAGAAAATAACCTCAGTACCCTGGCACGTCCTGTAATTTTGGATTAATGGTGCTCTTAGCACAGGATTAACTTCTGTGCTAGAATGGGCTAGAGTCTGACTGGCTTGAAGCCTGCAAAGAGTAAGGCTGCATCTGCCATGCAAGCTAAGACCATTTAGTGTCAAGATGTACTCCTGAAAGGGCCAGAGAGAACGCAGTTCTTGCAGGCAGTGCTTTGTCAAGTCTGTCACCAAGCATTTAGACCCAAAGGAAAACAGAATGGGCTGAAAAATTGTGTGGCAGCAGCAAAGCAGCATATCATAGCCCTACTTTTCAAACATGACATGTTATGTTGCTGAATCTTACTAGTCCTCACTAACATAACACACAGTTCAGACAGCTGGTAACTATATTGATTAATAGGTGCTAAGGCTGAAAAGCACCACTACAAACCAGAGTTTGATATCACATAATGGCAGTGATTGTCAGACACTTCATGGTGACTCCTGCACTGTGCTTGCTCTAGGAAAAATCTTTTAGGAAACACAATATGTTCATGTGAAGATTGAAGGAGACATTTTTTACCTGCTGAAACCCTTAACAATCAGCCATTAGTTTCAATTAAGCCAGAAATTCACTTTATTTTTTTCATGTTTTACTTTTCCTCTGGATCTGTCACCAAATCACACATTTTACACATATTACAACTTTTCTGTAGAATATTTTATATAATATGTTGTCTCTTAGGAAATACACTTTATATTCAGATGTGCGCAAGAAAAGCAACAGTTACACTATTTCACACTCCAAAATGCTAAAATTTCAAGAGCAGATTTAGAATAAATACCTATGCACAGTGAATTGAACTTACAGGAGCCAAGGAGTAGACACTCAAGAAGAATGTAGCTTCATTCACAGTGATATCCTAGGTACATTTGCATTTGCTTCCACTTTTATGTAATTCCACCCATGATCCTTATAAATCTAGAATTTTACTTTAAAAGTCAAGCTTTTTGTATTCTTTTCCTAATGGGTAATTGGCAAGACAAGAGCTACTCTGTGGAAAATTCTCACCCTGATGAATAAAAAGCAATTAGCATTCTCCATATCCCTCTTTCTTTATATCAAATTCATTGGGTGTCCAGATAAAGCCAGACCTTCTGATGTCCAAGGCCAGAAGTGCAGATTCCTGTCCTGATTGTGCCCTGATTTATACCAATGCAACTGACAAAGAATCACATTCACAAGCATAGAAACTGATATGCAGTAAGTCCACTGTGAATTCTTCTAGCTCATGGCAAACACAAAATAAATTGAATTTGTTTAGCCTTCCTTCATGCTAAGTTAAATTAAGTTTCACTCAAACAGAGCACTCAAATGGATATTTATTGTGGATCTGTCAGCATGTGGTAATTTATTACCCTTCAGAAATGTTTTCGTTTGATATATCAGGCAGAGAATGTATTGTTTTCACAATAAACAATAGAATTAGTAAACACTTTACAATTTAGTGCCAGATTCAGTGCAGCATTGTGGAGTAGGTGGATTGTGGAAATTGTGGAAATAGGATAGATATGAAAGAAAAGGTTCAAAGTGCTTGTGTAGAAAAGGAAAACTTAAAGTCAACATAGCAAAGTGAAAAAAAAAAACAGGAAAGTGTTAAATTCTAAAGAGGAGAAAAAAAAGTAGACAATGAACTGTAAATCTTTTTGAAGAAGGAATTCTGTTATAGGAAAACCTAAAAAAAGTGGATGAGTTTTGGTACAAAACTCTTGATGATAAGTTTTCTTAAATTGTGATTTGATGATCCCTTAGAGAGAAAGACTAATCTACAGAGTAAAAAAACCTATATAGTACTTTTTACAGTATATGACCTTTTTTTACAGACAATTTAACATCACAAAATATCTTCATATATTTCTGTCCTCAGAGATTTCTCTACTGCTATGTTAGGTATTGTTCATAATAAGCTCATTAGACAATATGAGAATTGATCTGTGGTTTTCATTTTACTATTTTAAAGACAGTATGAAATTGGAACCCTATAATAGTAATTTACTAACATCTAAAATATATTTCAAAAGAGAGATTGGCAAACAGGAAATTCTATGGAAAATTGTACACAAGAGCCAAGCTTTTATGCCCAAGCAATTCTGGGCTCAATACCCTCTGATTCATTATGCAAAAAAAACATTGATTGAGCAAACCAGTTGGCTCTCGGGCCCCTTTTGCTTTTGGAAGCCATCACTGAGAGTGAACACTTGGCCTCAGGATCAAGCGCCACCGAGGCTTGTCCAGTTCTGCACCTATCAATAGACCAATATTGAACCTTGTCAATAGGCCCCAAATCTACTTGCTCACCACAGGTAGGCACCTCTTGGGCTCTAGGGCCCGTGCTGCTCAAGGGAAACGTTGTAGACTATTGACAGTGATCATTCTTCACACTGATGTGAGGCTGCCCAAATTATCAATATTGAATATTTTCAGTACACTCCAAATCTCATTATATCATTGAGCAATATCTTGCTCAATTTTGTATTTTGTTTTTTACCTGGCAATTTTTTTGTTTCTCAAGAGTGCCTAAATCAGTCACATTTTTATAGCAGTTGTATATTATTTTCAATTCATAAACTTTCTTAGTCTGATCTTTAGTCAACACTCCCAGAGAGTAACAGAGAATATAAACTAGGACGAAACCATGCACGACGAAAGTATGCACTCTGCACTTGCTATTTGCAATCTGTTACCATCTAGTTGCTACTTAAAGTAAATTATAGCAATTCTTTCCTGAAGTGATATTCCAAACCAACGGAGAGTTTTGATCTGCCAGTTACTACCGGCCTGTGCAAATCCAGCTTTCTCAGGCACAAAA
The DNA here is from genome assembly GCA_032275445.1 of Crypturellus soui. Taxonomy (NCBI): domain Eukaryota; kingdom Metazoa; phylum Chordata; class Aves; order Tinamiformes; family Tinamidae; genus Crypturellus; species Crypturellus soui. The sequence continues at coordinate 146,542 of JAUBNY010000396.1, read as the reverse complement.
TGCAGCTCTTGCTTAATTCAGTAGCACTGATATCAGTAGAGAAAGACTCTCCTCCCAGAGTTTGTCTTTCCAAACAGCTTTTGTCTATTTATACTTTTTCTTGTCTTTAAAAACTTTTTAGTCAGTTACTTGGAATAATGACAAGCAGACAAAGTAAGACACAAACAAATGAAAAGTAGTAATGGATCTTTATCTACACAGTACCCCAGTCTCCTGCAGAATCTCAGTTACATAATAGTTCTATCTCTCTTAAATATGCCAGGGAATACTTCCAGATACTAGAGCACGTTCCTGTATAAGTACATCTATGTGAGCATTTTGCTTTGATCACAAGTGCTCTATTGAAGCCAAATTCCCAGTCATTCCTGCTTACCAAGATTTCCTCCCTGTGGAGAGCGAAATAGAAATATAGAAAGGATTATTTTTGAAGGAATTTTTCACATCTTATAGTACTTCTAGACTTCATCTCACCTTTGCATTTTCAGGCAGCAGTTATATTTTGTGCTCCTAAGGCTGAGAGAGTGTGATCGTGTGATCACAATGTAAGGAAAGAGATTACTTTTTCTTCAGGTTAACTGTCTTTCTTTGCCACATTCTTGCTCAAAACACTTATATTATCAAACCAGCCATATTAATCTTCAAAACCATAGAAATGCTTGACTTTGGTAACTTGGACATGGAGGGGAATATTTTACCTTCTTTTTTGGAATATGTACAGCTGTAATAGGTTGCTTTTGTTCATGCTTCATAAATGTGCCTGAAACTAATATAACTCTAAGATATATTTTCCGATGTTATTGCTCATAGACCAAATTGTCCCTTTTAGGTCTCCTTTCTCCACTCCCCAGTGGA
>JAUBNY010000396.1:98688-123438 GCA_032275445.1 Crypturellus soui | reverse complement strand
AAAATAGTAAGATAGATCCTTCAAGAAAGTATTTCATAAACTACTTTGATTTATCCAAAAGTAACAGGGAGAAAAGTGACCAGTCCCTGAACAATGTTTTTCTAAAACAGTCTGTCCTTGTTAAGAAAAAAAATACTCATATCTAAGTAAAACATGCCATGCTAGATGCAGAGAAAACTTTCAAAATAATAAAAAAAAAGCAATTAAATTCATGAAACATTAAAACTGTCTCTTCAGTATTTCAGTGAAAATAATTCTCCATGTCAAACTGAATTGTTTCACAGTATAAAACTCCCTAAAGTTTGTTTAGTCATGTGTCAGTGCTAGGAGTGCCTTGACTAGAAAGTGTTTCCACAATTCACATGAGAACTTGGCCTCAACTGTAAAACAATGTAAAACAAAGTAAAAGTTAGAATTTAAATTGATATTGATATTTATAGTAGTATAACTTATTAAAACATAAATACCTTCTTATAGCATTATTGTTTACATCACACCAGATGAAAGGAAGTTAAAAACAAATCTAAGAAGCAGTATAGACCCAAAAGACAACATCCACTAATTGACTGCTTAAATTCGTACTTTAGTTTTTTTGTAGAATATATTTTTTAATAATAGCTGAAAAGCTTGTTTTGGCAGGTTATCTTTCATGACTTGCATAACTGCAGTATTAAATCCCCAAGGGAATAGTCTTGGTTTAAGTGTTATATGGTAACTATGATGTTAGAGCTGATAACGGTTCCCTTATAGATCAAGTGTCAGTCAATTGAGAATCAGTTGAGAGAAGATCATCTTAGAATGGGTTCTTGTCCTGCATTTAGTAATATATTGCCATAAAAAAAAAAACATTGCAGACCAGGATCATTTGGCTGGAAATACATTCCTCCATTAATGAGGAATATTGGTGGAATAACCTTAAATCTTAAGACTTAAGTGCCCCAAAATTGGAGTTCAGCTGGAATCTGAACTTTTTCTTATGTCTAAAATCCCCATAACAATGTTCTTAACATGTGCAGTAATTCCTATTTTTTAGAGACTTTCTATCCTCCAACATAACTTCTATATATTCCAAAGATTCCTCTTCAAAATACAGCCCAAAGGAAGTCTGCTAAGAAAACTGAAAATGAGAAGTTGCGAAGGAAGGAGGGAAAATTTAGCAAACCTTGTTGAAAACACACAAATGACTCAGCTCTGGCCAATTTTCTCATCATACAGTTAGATTTTGCTGCATGCAAAAGCAGTTTGCCAAAAGCTATTCCACACAAAAACATACCATCCTTAAAAGACAGATGCAGAGAAAGTTTGAAACAACAACCCATCTTCTAAAAAGCACATTTATAAAAATTAACAGGATGCATTCTGCAATTTCATTATGACAATATGAGTGTAAATCTTGAAATGCCTTGTGAAAGTTACTTCAGGCAGTAACTCTATTCCTATGCAGTACCCACAGAAATGCCTATGCTAATCCCTGAACGCTATGCCTAAAGCTTATTTACTGCTTTTAGAGAGATATACAATGACATAGGATTTAAACAATTTGGAAAGATTTTGACAAAAATGGCTTATTATAGACCATTGCTTTTTATGATCAGAATTCCATTTTACGCCTGATACACATATAATTTACCTACCTCCACTGATTCATTCTGGCAGAGTTTTCTGCAGGGAGTTCTAGCTTAGTATGTATGAAGGTTCAAGTAACAGAACAAGACTGGGAAAGCGTGGTACTATTTTCCTCTTTTAACATTACTTTGGATTTTGGAGGGGAAATGAGGTGGAGTGAGAGAGCAAAAATTTCGTGTTCAGAAACTGATGTTTTTAACATACAAACATCTCAGCATTAATATTTCAAAATAAATATGACAAAAATCTGTGTTTTACATTTATTATAACTTAGCATAAATGTAGATAATTAGCACATTAAATTAGGGATAAGGTTCATTTTAGGATTTGATTGAAAATATGGCATTTTCCCATTTTTTATATTAGAATATTTATTCTCTAGAAATAATTATCTTACAGCATTAAGCATTATCATAAGTAGGAAAAGGAAGTTATTTCTGAATCATATGACCTGTATTTTCTATTCTCATAACCACGTCTTTATATACAGCCCTCAGGAAGAACTTATCTGTCATTCCCTTTAATTTTTTTGAGCATCCTCGACAACCCGATTTTTTATTTGCATTTCTTGATATAACAACATTCACTCAATTTATTTTAGAGATATTAAATTATATCCTAAGGCACAAATATAATTCTTGCAGCACTCAACTACACAAGTCTTTTAGAGATGAACAGTCTGGAAAGAAGAAATTAGTGTACCAACCACTTTGTTTCAAATGAATTGTACCTGCCAGTATCAGCAGAGGGAAATTCAGCCTTTCTTTGAGGCCAGCCCCAGCTGACCATACTTGTTAGAATCATCTTGGATTATTGGTCTAGATTAAGTGAGATTTACTCTAACATTTTCTTTCCACTAAGATGAAATTCATCTGTGTTAAGACATTCCCATATTCTTGCAGAGTTAGAAACTATTTCTTGTCTCAGTTCCAATTCACTTTGCTATAAACTCCAAAATTCACTAAAGCAATTGATCTTTCATTTTATAATTACAGTAGCAATAATTCTTTTATTTAAACAGGCACACCAGCAAATGGAGAAGAAGCAAAGAACATATATAAGCTTAACTGGCTTGTAATAGAAAGCATTAACTTGACCCATCTGTTAATTCTTTATTCCTAGGATAACACGAAAAGGGTATACAATCCTGCACAACAAAACTGAAAAGTAACATGGAGAAGAAACTCCTTACACAGATGAAATGAAAGCAATAATTTTTGGCAAAAGGGAAGTGGCAGCCTTAGCGCAGAAGAAATTGTGATTACAAAGAGCATTGAAAGATGCTGAGGGATGCAGTACGCCAGATCCTGACTTTCTTTTTACCCAAAGATCAGTCTCCTGCTAGACTGCTGTCCTCATCTAAAGGGAACAGTGCCACCTACTGAACCACCATCAGCACAATATTTCAGCATTACATTTTCTCAACAGCCCACTTCCAATATTCAAATGTAGTTTGAACATGCTTAGCTTTTAAGAGCTAAAAAGATCACAGTCAAAGGTGCAAGGTTTTCTGTCATGTTATTCATTTGGTATTAAGTCCTTCAGGTAGATTAATTCTTTCCTTTAAAATACTAATTTTCACATTCTCTGATCTTTTCATATTTAGCCATCTCAGCATGTTTCCCTTTCAGCAGACTGATACATGTGGGAAAGCAAATAAATTGAATAACCTTATTTTTTTAATATGAAAATGCTGTCTGTAAAATACTTATGGCTCCTTAGCTAACTCCTCCCATTCTGTATCTTAGAAGAATTTAAAGCAATCCCTTAGTTAGCCAAGAGTACTGAATGTATGCAATACTGCAAACTGATACAACCTTTAAAAATTATCCCACAGCGCTGCATTTTGCATTTCTCAGAGTTTTCACACTGGGAAGTCATGTGCAGCCTATAGAAGTCATGAGCAGCAGGAACTGGAGCAGCGAGCTGGAGCAGCGAGCTGAGGTTTGTTTCTCAGCTGTATTGTTCGCCTGCTGATTTGCAGGGAGGGTTGTCAGCAGCTCACAGAAAAAGCTGTCTGCCTCCTATTGGTCTCACTTCCCTCTTGCAGGTTCCAGGAAGATTTGCTGTGCAGCTCAACCCTGGGGCAAATTATCAGGGTTTGCCTTTTCGGTGCCTGCTAGCTCGTTTCCTATTTTATTTGGGATCTGCACACCTTCGTGTGCCCAGTGTCGCCAAACTGGCAGGTTTGTGCTGTGCTGGAAACAGCACCTGAATTGCTCCTGAGCTGCATTTGATTTAATAGTTACAGGAAACACATCCCTAGTGTAAAGGAATAGGTAAGCACTTAGCATTTGTGTCTTCACATGTCAAACAAATATGACATAATCTATTCTCTACAGCAAACAAAACTGCTAGGGTTCCAAAATATTAATAAAAGCCATGTTCATGTGCCATACCTACGTGCTAATAAGATTCAAATAAGCCACAGAACAAATGTGTGTTGTGATTATAAATCTTCTGTTAAGTTTAAACTCTGCAAGGAACCACATTTCATTTTCTTCACAATCAAATGATTTTCTTTTTCAGTATGAATTATCTGAATTTCTAGTACTGAGGACAACTCTTAACTATGAGAAGAGCATGGTGATTGAATATAAAAAGCAAATACAAGATATACTCTATGTTAAACAACATCTTCTAAAGCAAATACAAACCAACCAGAACAGCTTCAGGCAAACTAGCAGAGTAAACAAAAGAAAGCAGGGAGAACAAGAAGAGAGGAGAGAGAGGCTGCGTTGCACTTTCTTTGGAGGTGGAGGTCTTAGAGGTTTTCAGTGATTTCCAGCTCCATCTGTTTACAGGATTTTTTTGTTTTTTTTTTTGCCACTGGCATGAGAATTAAAATTCTGCTTAGTGTGCAGGACTGGGAGAGACAAAGCTCTTAGCACTTTGTAGCTTCCTAATTAATTTCTCTCCTGCCAAGGAACACAGCATCAAAATATTTTATTACAATAAATAATCTCAGGCAAAGCCTCAGTCGGTCTTTAGAATCTGATTATGCAGTTTAATCCACTGATACCAGCTTATGCACTGCTGATTTCACTAGAGTTCTGTGAAGGTAAGAATCATCTCTCATCGACCCCTTTGCAGGGGATTTCTTCCATCCAGGGCTCACAGGTGAACGCTTAATATTCCACAAAGCACTTTAACTCCTCTCACAGATGCAACAGTTTTGGTCTTCTATTCATACCCATTAGATTATCTGCTAGTGTCCTAAGGCACATGCATCAATCAATACTCCATTCTTATTATTTTATTTTATTTTTTATCCAAGTAAAACCTAGCTGAGATTAAAGAGACTTTCAAAAACTGGGTTGCCTTGCAAACTATTTGTAAACACATAGAGTTAAAACACATCTGACAGTCAGTTTGTTCATCTTCTTTTTTAATACACAGTAAGATACATTACCTCAATTTCCATGAAATAGTGAATTCGAACTATTGACTTTTTTATCTCAAAATACTACAGAAGGAATTGCAACTGACAATACAAATAATACTGTAACAGAAGTAACACTATATTAATGCGTAATATTGTCTGTATTTGCATATATTTAAGTACTTTACAGACAAGGAAGTAATATTTAATTTTGCAAGACATCCTTTAGCAAGTACTCCTTTAACACATGGTCTCATTATTTTCTACTTCATAAATTTTCCTTTCAGATCTAATGATTGGCAGGAGTCATTAGGGCTACCAGGGTCAAGAGAGAATAAAGGCATATTAGGTATATGAGAAGCCAGAGTTATGACAAACAGTTAGGAGATGGAACATAAAAATCACAATTATCCAACAGGTATTATAACTAGCCATTAAACAAAGATGTTCTGATTCCCAGGCTCTGCAGTTGTCAGACTGGACATTCATTTTGTCTCTTTCAGAGGTGTGGAAGAAAGTCCAGAGAAGAAGACATTGATTTATAGTCAAAAATCAGAAGACCCTTGAGAGAGAGAAGTAGGCTATACCCACTACTTCACTTTTCTGTTTTCCTTGAAGTGTGCAATCTGTCTCTACAACCTGGCTATCTGATGGGCTCATGGTTTCTAGAGAATGTGTTGGCTCTTTCTTGTAACCTGGAGGCTGTCCTTTATAACTGGACTTACAAATTGCATTTATAGCTCTTGAAGTTATGCCATTATTTCCCAATTGAAAGTAGTCCCACACATTTCAGAGATTTCAAGTCGAAATTTTGTGAAGCATTACTTGTCTAGGAAGCTCCTCAGCCTACTTGACCATGTTGTTTGGGTTTTTTTTTTTATAAGGAGATGGCTTTAGAAGTTTCCAGGCCCATATACTGATTGTTTCCCAGAGCCACTCAGGGTCTGAGCAGGCTGAGTCAACTGGACTGCTGAAGTTACACAGGTTGTTTTCCTCTCTCCATTGAGAGGGGAAGGGTAGGCATAAACCTCAACTGTGGCTGTGGTTTGACTTATGGCAGAGCCACACAACAGATTCCAAAAGCGAAAATGAGCAGCAAGAGACTGCCAGTGGTGGACTGGGAGGAGAAAGTAGCTGCTAACTTTTGCAGATGGCAGGTGATCTTCAGGTGATTTTGCTATGAAATCCCGTAACTCCTGAAAGTCACCCTTGTTTCCTAAAAACTCTTTGGAAGTCAGTGGATAGGCCATAAGATGAAGGGAATCCACCTGGCAGCTAGCTCACTGATACTGCCCTCTCCACCTCCTTTCCTCAGTACAGCTCACCCTCATCACTCTTCTTTTTTCTATGAGCTAATTTAACTCACTAAAATTTGATTTGCAAAGAACGCTTGCAGAGTAGACTGCTGTAATTCATTCGTACTGAAAAAACAGCTCAGTTCATCTAAGGGTCAGGGGAGCATAAGTATGAAAAAAAAAAAAGGGGGGGGGGGAAAGGTGAGCACAGGACTGCTTCACCAGTTGGGAATTGATAGAGAGGAGTAAAGTGGGAGAGAGCTTCCTCTTCCAGTAACCAGGAGTCATGAGGTTGGCTGTACTGTCCTGAGACTATGCTCTTCTATCCTTCCCTCCTCTCCACTCCTTCATCTTGTTGTCGGAGGTTAAAATTGTACTCATTGCTGCCTTTGCAAGGATATTGCTTCAACTTTTCCTTTTTTGTCTCTTTTTTTTTTTTTCTTTTTTTTCTTTTTTTTCTGGTATACATGCTTTCATACAATTAAGAGACACTAAGACCTATCTTATATCTGAATTATTACACTTTGAAAGACTTGTTTGAGATGAGAGTTTGAGACTAAAATTTTGTTTGGGTCCATTTTGGAAAGGGAGTTCCTCTTTTTCCTACATGAAGAAGTACAATTTTACACTGATTTTGCAAAACGTTACATAACATTCATTGACTAAAGATGACTTCACAGAGAAATCTGAGATCACAGCGATAAACTTCTCAGGCATATCTCTTCTGATTTCTCCGCACACATTTATGAATATTGTTCAACCTGGAAATGTTTCCTGTGTATTCAGAGATGTCTAGCACAAAGAAATTCATTACACTTCCTGCTTTTGGACCTGGCACAACTTCCAACATCCTATTATGTAGTCTGTCAGAAGACACTATGTGTATAAACATAGCAAAGAAGCAAGATTTTCACTTTAAGAGATGTCTGATCTGTGTAAAGAATTAATTAGAAAAACAATAATAAAGCCTAAATTCCAGGCCTAAAGCCTAAATGCCTCTGCTTTTGGCATTTGTTATAATTCAAATGTGATCTTTCTTTTTGTGAACTGACTACTGCTTTCTCATAAAATACTTTCATGCCAAAATGATGGTCAGACTGATAAATCCAAAGCAGTCATATTTTTCACATGTTTTAACATCAGTAAGGCCAGATTTTTCCACTTCAGGGCTTAAAAATGAGGAGAAAATGATAGTGTTTGTCATAATTGAAAAAGAAAATCAAAATGCTGATTTGGTACAGTTCATCATTCTGCAAATGCATCTCTTACTATTTATGATTTTAATTCTCAGAATGGGGAAAATTAGTGAACACAAAACGCCCAAAATTCAAGGTTAAATGCTAACTTAAGGATATGTTCTGTCTTTACTCTTGCTTTCATTCATGTTAGTTTTGCAGTGGCTTGTAGTTTTAAGTTCCAAATAGCTCTGGAGCTTGACAGAAATATCATCCAGCATTTTTTCCCCTCTCTCTAACTTCTAGGACAGCTGGATGTAGAATGCCCCTGAACAAATCCTTGTAAAATATTGTGCATGCCAGGAGGTTTACATAGACTGGATAAGCTTCAGGTAAACTTTTGAACCTGTTTTTAAATCTTTAGAATATTACCTGTTAGCTAGTTTTAATAGTTGCAATGACATTATTACTAATGTACTGCAATATATAGAGTTAAACTATTTTCCATTTTTAATAGATAAAAAACACCCTTCACTATACATGAAGTATATACAGAGGTAAATCCATCTTGCAGTATCTTTTAAAAGTTGTCATTTGTTAATAACTTTGCTAAAATAATATCTAAGGCTTCAGTACTAGATTTTTCCCAAGTATCTGGAAAATATGAAATCTCTGTATGGCTGTTAACACTCAAGATTCTTTCTTACATTAAATATTACCTTTATGTTTCATTACACTTACTTAACTAGATTTTTGCTAAACATTCCAAGTAACTTCTCTCATATAAAAGATGATAATTCTTTAGGCTTGGACGTTGTTACATTCAAATTGAACAAATTGAACAAGTGAGGTCTTTGATTCTTATGGTAGCTAGATTTTAAACTCTATCTATACAAACAGTAGTAGTGCATGTGTTTGTAAAACAGTGTGGTCATTTCATTGTAACTATTGCATATTTTCTGCATAATTCTGGGTAACTCAAACCAGTACTGGTGTCTTGTCTAAAAACTTTCCAGTTATTTCTGTTTTGTGATCAATAAAGAAATGACCCCTTTTTGACCAGAGTATGATAGGTAATTTATACCCTACTATATAACATGGAAGGTTGGTATGCCCCAATTGCAGTCACAACCAGGAAAACAATCAGTGATGGCCTTATTTTGAGGGAAGGCTTTGTGAAAGGTATAGAGTGGTTTCAGTCACGGGTTTTGGTAACTGAAGTAATACAGCAGGAACTTTATAAGGCGTTTAAATCAAAACACAGTGGAATTTTACTTATTTCAAACGCTTAAGAAACATGTTTTCATATTTCTCACTTATACAGCTACTTAAGTAGGTTAATGGTACATACTGTTTTCAAGCTCAGCATCTCCATACCTAGATAATAAGGTAACCTTGGCCCACGTTTATCTTAGTTCTTGCTTCCATTGTTTAAAAAAAAATAGGATCTGAAAGCTGAAAAGTAAGATAGCCAAGAACTCAAGGTAACTAGTTCAGTTCAGCCCCCAAGAGCAGGACTGCATTTGCTCAACATTCTTCCTATGACAGCTTGCACTAATAGAAGACAAGCAGCAAATTAAGATTGTGCCTCCACAGCAACAAACAATTTCAACATCTTTAGCCGTGTTCTCAGTCTCAGACTCTCTTGAATGCTCTCTTCCAGCAATAGGTGCAGTAAGGTAGATTAATTTTTCCCCCCTTAGAACTGATAGGCAAAGCACCCTCAAAAAGTACCATTTTTCTGTTATTATTCTATTAAACATTGTGCAGGTGCAACAGACTCCAAAAAAGAATTAAAGGAAGGTGCTATTGTACTGTAGGAGAACTAGAGGGTAGCATTGTATAGTCTAGTGGAAGCAATCCTAACTAAAACACTTTACATTTACTTATATAGCTGCTGAACTTCGAAGTCAATGATTTCCAAGCCCTCCTAATGAAAACAAACAAGAGATGTAGCAAATGATGGTGCTTGAATGCATCAAAAGAATAGAACTAATTATAGAAGCAGGACATTTTGTGAGGGGAAAGTTAAACTGTATGAAGAACCAGTATATATTTAGTATGTCTTATAAAACACTGCATTGTGAAGGGGAAATTCTACCGTCAAAGCTGTATATATATCTCTCTCTGACAAGTGATTTAAGTAAAGCTCACTGTGGTCTGAAACATTAAATGTATCCTCTTCAGGAATCTCTTTGGTTCCCAATGTCCTGGCTTCCAGATGCAACATTCAGCTGTTGTCTCCTCACGGGAATGCAATTTGAGTAAAAAGGTTAGATCTTAGCACAATTCTTTTTTATTACTACCATCTGATCTCGTCTTCCCTTCATCTCCTCGAGACTAGCCCTTCTCACAGGAATGAAAAAAAAAAAAAAAAAAGCGGGGATTGGAGCAAACCTGATTACCTTCTGGGAAAGCTATTCCCTTTTACTTATTGTTTTATCTCTTGTACCATTGGTATGCTACAGGACAACTGGAGTGGCAGCAGAATATGGAGATATGTCATTTTAATGCAGAGTGAACTGAGCTGTTACATGAATTTACTGGAAAATTTGGATCCCAAGTACTGTCTCTTTATAAATATACTTTATGAAGGGATTTATATGGAATGCTTCTCAAAAATAACTCCATCTTCAATGGATACAACAACAATTTATTAATTTGCTCTTCTCCAGTATGCCACCATTTTGAGACCACTTGGGAAACCAGCTGGTATCTAACTAAACAGCAGGTTTCTAACTATTTCAGGTCTAACAACATGCATTTTTTAAGTGCTGGAGCTTAAGCAACCTTCAGACTATTAAACCCCTACTTATAACTTTCTCTTATAAATGAACAATAAAGAAATTTAAAATGTTAATCTGATTTTCTCACAAGTCAGATTTTTGTGCAACCTATTCACATTTGATGGATTTGTCTCATAATATATATGTCAAATGTAGAAATGTAGCTACTTGTTTTTGTAGCTAACAGGAAACACATTTATTATAAGTTTTGGGAAAAACATACATCTCTACATTATGCTTTTTTATGCCCAGTCCCAGTTTAAAATAGTAAAAATTTTAAATCTTTATATATTTATAATACATATAGATATACTTAAAAATAGTAAAAAAAAAATCCCAGGTAAAAATAGTAAACTGCTCATCTCATTGCTATTCTAAAGCTTTTCTACGAGGCATACATGCAGGAAATAAGATCTGTGATTCAAGCGGCAAGACATGTTAATTCCTGTACAATGGAGAAATCAATATTAAAATCAGAACTGTACTGCTTCTGAGGCTGTATTCCAGTGATAACAAAACATTGACTTACTATTCTCAGCCTGAAGCAAAAAACTTAAAGAACATCTGAACTTTAATTAATACATGTAAAAACGCTGCTCACATTGACTTACTAGGAATTCATAAAATTATGCCATATAGTGACCTTTATTCAGACTTTGAAGGACTATGAAATCAAGATGCAAGCTTGGTGATGCCAGGACCTTGCCTTACTCTCTGTCTTTAAAATGTCGTGCATGCCAATGGCACTGTATAAATATGTTAAATACCAAGGAGCCAAATTCAGTCATTTCAGTGCCACAGTAAATATCGAGGATTAAATATATATATATATATCAAATCATTTATTTTAAGAATATAAGAGCTAATTTGTTTTCGTTTTGAGTTATCAAGTTTTATTAATCTATATATTGAGAAATGGCATACTGCTGGTGCTTGTAGAAAACTTACTTCCATTATCCTTTAGAAAAAGTAAAACAAAGAAGACCCTAGAAGTTATTTTCAGTGACTGAACTAGGCAGACAAGTTCTTTGGGCCATGTTCATCAGTACAACAACCCTGAGAATGTTACCAGAATTGTCCTTGACAGTAAATTTTCATGCACCGAACTGTAAACAAAAAATGCTAAAGCAATGCTACTTCAAGCATCTGATCACACACAACTGGACTACACTTGTGTCAGGAGATATTACTGCCAGTATGGCTGAATTTTGTAAATAGGTAATATGCATATTAAACATATGCCAGTATAGCTAACTGTCAGGCAGGATTACCATTTTCTGTTAAGACAATCCTGTAAATTCTGCAAAGTCACTGATCAAAAATATTTTTTATTATTGCATTCTGTCCTAAATCATAACCAGTCAATGAAGAGAATTGCAACATGGGGCCCAAGTGTGATCAGTCACTAACAGCTATCAATCCATCAAATCACAGCCTGCTAACATAGCAATAAAATAGAATAAAAATGATACAAAAAAAAGAAGCAAATCACTTTTAAAAATACGCTAGATAAGTTGAATGACAAACTTGTACAAATCAAAATTTGATTACAGTTTCTCTAATAGTACTGGTTAAAAAAAAGATACAAATTCTCTGAGTGCATTATTCACTCATTCTACTTAACAATTCATCCTCGATGGCTACCCAAGGCAACCCTTTAAACCTTTGATTTATTTTCGATCTCATTTAAAAGCTGTCATACAGTTGCAATCTATTAGTTCCAAACAACAACAATTTCAGAAATGCACAGAACAGAACTGATCGATTCAGTTCTTCTCTACTGGAAGAAGAAAATTCCCTGAAATATGTGAATGTTGGAAACACAGAAGACTGAACATGCCTGAAATAAATTAAATTCAAATCAAATTTTTAAAGTATTCTTTCCATTTTAATTCTCACATTCTTTCTGATCCCATTTATTTAGACTTCCTAGGCATGAATAAGGGATTTTTATGCAATAATAAAACTATACTTCATTAAACCAGAAGTTTTTTCATTATTATTATTATTCATTCCTAAGTCTTCGTCCACAAGTATAATTCAAACTCTGCATCACCTGTACTGTGATATTTTATCACATTATATACAGTTACACACAACCTGTATTTTATGACACACCCACTTAGGCCCAAATTTAAGCCAAGTCATCTAAGAAATGCAGAGGATCAGGGAGAATGAAATAGATTCTAACAAGCTACAGGGTGGAAATATGCTTAAGAAGGACAATACTTAACCTAAAAATTTCTGCAGCAGTAGAGCAATAGCTTCTCCTCGCCCTCCTCTCCCCACCTTTTTTAAATTTTATTTAGGGATTTTAGCCTTTCAAAATTTCCTCTGCATTCCAGGGTTGGACTGTTTCTCTGGGATTCCTATATAGGCCGGGATCCTGATTGAATTACTTCCAGAAATCTTAGTCAAATACTCAATGGGCATGTAAAGGTCACAGGGATATGCAAGTACAGATCTGCTCTCTTAGCTCCAGCACTTGTGCACTGGCTCAAATACATCTGGGAAGCTATGAACAAATTGAACTTGTATCACACAGATGGCTTGCACATGAGCAATAATCCTGATGTATTTGGAATGGATCGGGTAATGCATTAGCACACTGAAATCAGTAGGCAAATATGGAAAAATATCAATTTTATTCCTTCTTTTCCCTCAAAAGATTAAACTCACATATTCAGTTTCCAGGCAAATACCTTTACTTTGTAGTATTATAATAGGAAGGGACCCATTTAGTATGCTAGCCTATTAATTGTCATTTTCTATTGCATTTTGTTCAGGATGCACACCTAGAGAGAGAAATTTGCCTAAAACAAGATACTGTGGAATGGCTGCATTATTCTGTGCAGCCAAAAAAAAAAAAAAGTATTATAGAGGTAGAAACATAAACCAAACCTTTAAACAGAGGGCTGAAATTGGCCCCCTGCATATTTGCAGATTAAGCAGTTTCACCTTGGCTAATATACTCAAACACTACTCCAGCGAATAGGGTACCTTGTTGAGAAGCAAGTCATCAGGGATTCTGGTTTCTGTGCCATAAGAATATTCATACTCCAGAGCAAACTGAGAGCCAGTTGATGGGATTTATGGCAACTGGATTTGGCTACTCAGAGATAAGAGAAATACTTTTAGAATGCTATGTCAAGACGTGGAGAAGAGTCTTACTTCCAGCACCCGGCATGAGAGGGCAATCCCAAAGCACTGCAGGGAGGCACAGAGTCCTTTCAAGTTTTTGTGTAGCTTTAGATTTCAGGCAGGAAGGGAGAGGAAGATGGTAATTTTCTTCACAGAACCCCCTTTTTTATTTATTATATTATATTATATTATATTATATTATATTATATTATATTATATTATATTATATTATATTTTATTTTATTTTTCTGTGTAGAACAAAACTATTTTCAGGCTTCTGTTTCAGTGAGAGGTGCAGGCAAAAGGAGAAGTAAATTCTTTTCATATTAAACTAAGCTGGAATTATCTTTCTAGTGTCCAGGTTCAGCTGCTAACCTAACTGGGTGTTTGGTCAGTCCTATGCTTCCCTGATCTAGGACTGTAGAAACACTGTGAAAATAGATACTTAAAACTTAATTCTGCAACAAGGAACATTGCAGCTTTGCCTTCTTTTATCCCCTCACCCCAACTATTTCATTCACCTCAGCTACTGATATTCATAAAAAGAGGAGCATACAATTAACATAAGTAACTAAATGATGAAAAAGTGTGTAAAACTTGACAAACTGCAATCTATGGCTATCGGTATGACAAACGGGGCTATAAGTAGTAGACCAAACACAGGAGATGGAAAACATATGCTTATTGGCAATGAACATGACATACATAAGCTCCCAGAGGAAGCGACATACATTTCTAAAATCTTGAATGAGGGAAAAAGAGTCTTAGAGATTGCCTTCTGTGAACTGTCCTTGTCTGACCAGGGGAATAGAAAATTTAAATGATTACATATATTATATCCATTATACATGAAAAGGTCACTATAGCAGGTAAGGTGAAGGAATACATCTGGTAACTCATTCCACTCCTGCACCTTCAGGACTCCAACACTTCGGTGAACTTTTTGTTATTATTTATACAAGCTCAAAACTCTGTAAGTAATTTTATGCTGTTTGCATTGCAATGGATACCTACATGAGTTTTTTCCAGGGACAGACCATATCAGCATGGTGCATTCAAAAAAACCAAAAATATTATAAGGAGGTGAAATGTATTTATGTGATTATCAGAAAGAGGTTTTTTTCAGAAGCAAATTTCACGTCATTTAAGACAGGAGAAAGCAAATTCTGGTTAGCCAAACCTAGAGGACCCTTTTTAGGCTTGGCAATCTGCAGCTAGCAAGTAGATCTGGAGTAAAGCACATTTTAGAACATGGAAAAGAGCCTATGGAAAATCAATTAGATATTCTTGTCCATAATGTATTTATTTTAAATTAATTTTCAGAAAGTAGCATGTGTGATCTTGACAGTAGAATTTTGTCCATATGGTTTAACATTTGGGTGCCTCTAAAGCATCCTAGAAAGTTTAACCAAATTGCTAATACTTTAGCAAATAAAGGTCCTCTAACTGGACCTTTATTTTTGTAAGACATAAGAAGATATCCTATTTTTTGCTTTGGAAAGTAGTTCAATATTTGGGTTCCTTTTAAAGGAAACATAATAGAAAATGTGGCTGTGCTGCTAACAATGTGATTTCACGTATTTTTTGTTGATTTCTTAACAAAAAAGGAAATCTCTTTTGAGGAGTCTGAGAAGTTATCTAAATAAACTCATTCTTGTAACCCCATCCATGAAATTATACCATTTTTAACACTTGGATAGTATAGAGGAGAAAAATCCACAACTGAAGCTGCTACAAATTTGTTTTGTAAAACTGATGTTAAAAGCCAGCCTTCTACACCCATATTTATTCTGTGATATTGTGCCCTATAGGATTAGGGCACTGTGACACAATTTTATCTCCCACATAATTTTCATCCCATTTTTTGACAAACTATAATCTACAAGTCTGAATTTTAAATGGATAATTTCCTCAGGAAGTAAGCAAAAGTAGGATTCTGCTATTGTAAGCCAAGAGAAAACTTGCTCTTAAACCATATTTCTAGCAGCTCTCATTTTGCTGCAAGCATAAATTCAGAGATGTATGTTTCTATCATCCTGACACTACTATGGAATTAAGATATCGGCAATATCCATGAATTAAAGGGGCCACATCACATCTTTTTACAGATATTGAGATAGCATTTACCCTTTTTTTTTGCAAACAGTAATAAATACTCTCATGTATATTGATCTTTATTATTGTTAAGATTTGTCAAGCAGCACTTATGTTCTTGGCCCCACACAAAAGAGAAAACACATGCATCCTGTACACACAATCTCTACACTATCATCAAGATTTCAGATGTTGGAGTTCTGAATTTTTGCAAGGAATGTATCCAGCTATACATTCTTATATTAACATAATTATGTCTGCAGACAAATTCACCATGAGGGTACCATATTATTTGCTAGTGCTATAGCTCCCGAATGATGTGATGCACTTACATAGATGCCTGCATGTTTTGAGGTTAGACTCCACATCACTATGAAATTGCCTTCCCTTAGACAGTAGCAAGAAAGTAAAGTTGTCCTCTTTTCTCCTGTGGCTAGAAAGAAATGGAGTTGTTAGAATTTGAAGGACTGTGCTCTGAATTGTGCTGAGACCACAGTTCTTTCTTCCAAAGGAAATGGGGAGCAAGCTTTGATGAGAGGTGATGAGAGTATGTTCACTGCACAACACATAGCGCTGGATGGCTACCTAGTTGTTGCATGAAGTAGCTGACATAGCACACAAGCTGGACCTGAAGCACAGTTCATGGGTTGTGTGCGCCTTTATGTGTTCCTTCAAAGAGGTTATAGAGGCAAGGCAAAAACAGAACCATGGTAGTGCTTTTGAGAAACTAAAAGATACTCAGCCCAGGGATGACAAGAAGAACAGGGAAAGTTCAAGAAGCCAAAAATTGAAATTCAAATAGAGTCTTCATTAGTTATATTAATATTATATTTTTATTCTGTGAAATATCCTGATGTTGACCTACAAGTCTGACAGCATTAAGATGCAGATCTATGTGTAAAAATAAAACTTTAATTTATCACCTATGTGGATGAATTGATATCTCAAAAAAATAAAAATAAATAAATAAAGTGGTTTTCAATAGGGCAAAGCTTTGTCTGAGGTTTTTTTTCCCTGATGTGTAATCTTACTAATGTTAATGTGGTGTGACTTTCAAGTAACTGGAGGCAGAATCTGGTCATTATCTGGGGATTAGAAACAGTTTATTCTTAAAGTATTTTATACAGTGTTTCCTGTCCAAAAAATTACACAGCCAAAACCAAATTGTTTCAAGATTAATTAAGTTAAAGTGGAGCAAAACTCCTTTGTAGTCACTCTTAAATTATTTTAACCTGAAATATCAGCCTGGGCTCAATTGATTCCTCACAAGATTAAGGGAAATCAATAATATCAGCCTTTTAAAACCTGTTTAAGACAACCCACTAAGCAAATTAGCTTAAAAACCTAATAATTTAACACGTGCTGAGAGTACAGCTTATCATGATGATGACTATTGTCTTCTTGCTTCGTGGTGGTTGCCTTTCTGACAACCCATGTCCATCTACCACATTTCTTACATGGACTCCCATCCATCCTCTCTGAAACTGGCAATTCCGTCTTGCACAGGATCTGACATAGTGTTTTGAGCCATGAGTGTGACTCTGGAGAACAATCTGGGTAACTGCAGCATTAAAAGAGTGCAAGGCTGCGTGCAACTCTGACCTTATTTAAAAGGTTCAGTCCTTACTGCTTTAAAATTTCATGCTACATCAAATGAGTTGGGAGAGGAGGGAGAAGAAAAAACCTTTTTCTGAAATGGCGGGAAGAATAAAAATCTTGCAGTCTTCTTGTCAGTGATTTTAAATTGCTATCTATAAAGTACAAATCCATATATGGTGAAATTGAAAAAAAAAAAGAAAAGAATCAGTATGAAAATTTAAGTTTCTAATGGATTAGAACAAATTATAAAAATAGAAAAAGCCAAGTATTACCATTACTGAATACCTTATGTTTGGAAATAAAGAACTACAATTAACTAGCTAATTTTTAACTTCAGAGACAGAATAACATTTTTTCCAATTAGGTACAAGAAAGCATACTGTTTCTCTTAGTTGTTTCTAAAGGTCTCATTCCTTGGCAAGTGCAAAACAGTTCAGCAAAAACTGTGAAAAGGGATCATGTGAATTTGACAGCTGCACTGAAGGAACATTATAAAATTGCATTCTGATTGCCATATTGTAGCTAATCAATGGTACAGACTTGGCAGAAGGGAACTAATTAAATTCTAGTGATAAAATCCAAATTCAAATCTAGTGCAGAATAAATTGTGAAATAATTGCTCGAATCTTTAAAATATCACTTAAATGTGTATTAGATCTATTTCTTTATTTTATAGTTTGGGAATTGAGAACAATTTTGAACATACATACCAATAATTTTAGTTATTCAATTAGGAAATGCTCCTCCTTGATCACTATATAATGCATGAAGGATATTGAATGCTTATGAAAACTTGATTCCTATAAAAACATCAACCACCAAGAAATTTAAACTTTCAGAGACTTATATTTTTTTAAGGTTTACAGTGGTAGGACTTCAGTTTAAAGTTGTTGATAACGTAATTGGAAATTATTTTTGAACTTGATAAATAATGAGAAGAGAAGGAAACAAGAATTCCCCCAGCTTGGCAAATCTGTATTTGACACACTGTATTTCTTGTAAACATGATATAGACATTGCATTAAGATGTCTGCTATCATAGCACAGAATGATTGATAAAAATGATTCAGGGTCTAGACATCAACAGCACAGAGCAGAAACGCAGGGGGCGGAGGGGAGGGCAGAGGACAGAAATCCTTTTAGATTGACCTTTAACTGATAAATTGATGATGTCCTCATTAGCAGCCACCCTGCTGCTTGCCCTCAATAAAAGATAATGTCCTGCTGTTAACACTATTCCCATTTCCGTGATTTAACACTACTATTACAGAGCAGATACTATTTAAATGGATTAAGGTTTAAATTAATATAAAATATTGTTGGGATCTGCAGTGTTTGTCTCCAAAGCAAGCAGTACACTTTCATTGCCTATGACTGGTAATCGGTAAGCTCCAGGGGCACTCATCAGACAACATTAGCAGCAAGGTTTTCACAAGGTAGTACCCATACAATACTCAATTTGTTTAGCATGCTTCCAGTAATATTTCACAGGCAGTTAGTCCACTAACGAACAGGCAGTTAGTCCACTCTGGGCACAGTTACCCACAGTATCTTCTTGCCAAAGGAAAAAATCTGCTACAAGCCCAGTATCATCTTAGAACAAAAAAATTTAAGCTTCACACTGTAACAGGCAGCCTAACATAAATAAATAAATAAATAAATAATAACTGCTACATCATGTGATTCCACATTCTGCATGATAATCAATGCCAGCTATAATGTTAAAATTACAGAAAGAGATGTGGCATTTTTAACCTGTAGCTTGGATTTAGCAATGCTTTTGTTGGTTTCTGAAAAATATTTTTGTAAACAAAGGAGTCCAAGCCTTTAATTTTGATCCCTCGATGTGCTTACTTTTCAAAACTGTATCCTGAGTTAATTTGTATTTTCCAGATAAAGACACAAAATGCTACACAGTGCTACAAAGACACAAAGTGCTACAGAATAAATAATAATAAAAAAGACATTTAGATATTTCTTCAATTAAGCATAGTTACAGAGTTATTTTTGTTTCCAAAGACATCCTGATTCTAAGCTTATTTATTAACAATAATTCTTAACAGGTAGAAATTTGCCATACACTGCTTTAATTCTCTCAATTCTGAGATAATGTAGAGATCATCACTGCAGAATGGAAAGCAATAGTGTCACAGGAAAGTGTCATGATTTTAAAAATCTTTTCTTCCACATTCCAATGCTCTTTATTATTTTTCCATTGGTAAAACACAAAACTTTACATATGATCTACCACATGAAGGTAGATTATTTCCATATTTTGACTGAATACAATCATATAGACTAACTTGTTGGCTGTAAACTCCTTCCACAATACTTACTGCAATTACGATTTACAAAATTAAAACCATTCAAAGGGCAAACTTATACTGTAGTTCTGAAATCTATGAAATCTATTTCTTATTCAAGAAAATAAGAATATTTTTGTGCTCAGCAGAGATGTTTTCCTGACCTTGTGAGACCTGGTATTATGGACCCAATGGGCACTAATGGAGTGGTGAACTTTCTGAGCTCCTGGCATCACACAGCGTTTTCTGCACACCGAGAAGAGTCATTAGGGGCATGCTGCCACCTGACCATCACTCCACCGTGGGAATCATGCCAGAGAGCAGGCGGTAGGCAGCAGGAGCAGGTTTGTCCCCACTTTGCCCCCTCCAAGTACCCATGGAGCGCTTCCAGACCCCAGCTGGGCATGGGTCAGCTCCCCAGCAAGGGGCACACTGTCAGAGAGCTGGAAACCAGCTGCAGTTTTAACCACAATCTGGTCAGCAGCACAATTTCCAGAGTGCGCTGACGCCCCCCAGCAGTGCCCCTGCCCGCGATTGTTCAGAGCAATCAAACCATTCATGCCCCTGGTTCAGGGTGCGCAAGGACTCATGGCCCCAGGCACCTGGTCCCCTCAAATCAGCACACTCCGACTCCCCTCAACTTTCTGCACGCACTAGGGGGAAGAATGGGTGATCTCCATGGTCTCCCCGGGTTTGTTTTCTGTGGTTTTATGAGCCCTCCGTCCCTCTGGCAATCACCTCTCACATGTGCCCTTTCTCCTTCACTATGCTAAACAGGGCTTTAATCAAAAGATTTCCTGTTTCATCTTGGAATCTTTTCAGAAGGAAAAAAAAAAAAAAAAGAGAGAGATTCACACACGTAATTGCAAGGAGCAGCTGTCACTCTAGAGATAGGTAGGCAAGTAACATAAGGAGTGACTTGAATAATAATAGCTGAAGGACTTGAATAATGTAAATTTTTTGAAAGAGAGCTTTCCAATTGGAAAGTATTTCATTTGAGAAATCTATGGGGCTTGCCTCTTATTAAAAAATATATATATTTTAAAGACATTCCTAACTGGTTTGTATCTGTCAGTAGAAAATTTTCCATTTCTGTTTTCCTGGTACATCCAGCAAAAGAAGCTGGGACTGATAAAAGTGCTCTGGTAAGATTTCATGTGATTCATAATCCCATATTCAGAGTTTCTGAAACTTTGTTAAAATTCATTTTGTCACTTTCTCAGGATTATCAGATCCACTTCAAAAGGCCCAGCACAGTTGCTATCTGTGAAATGGATTTTTCAAGTGAACCGGCAAGAATTTAATTTTTTTACTGAAAATTTGAAACTCTAGACTTGTTAAATATTATTTAATTAAGGTTATCATTTAATCTCTATTCAATCTCTCTTAGTTTTGAAGTTATTTATCTGTACTGTAACCAAGGAAGTATATTTAGATGGGGTCAGAATTATATGAATAATTTCATTAAATTTATGTAGTTCTAGGCAATGCATTTATTTTTAATATCATTCCATGCTGTTCTCTGTTTTTATAACTGCATATTACAAATGTCAAGACACATGAGATAAAGAGACAGAAGCATTTTTATTCAGCAGTTTGTACTTAGACTGTGTAATTACTTTTTCTTACACTATTTAATGTATGTTTTTGTATTATTATTTATTACAAAATGCATGCATTAAAATAGAAAAAAAGAAATAAAGATGATAGCTTGCCTTTTGAAAAGATAATTCAGTGGATTAAAAATGTACGTTCAATTATTCAGTTATACACACATGATTTCCTTCACACAGTATTTAGCAGTAAGGTTATTTTATAATATTATGAGTTTAGCATGAATGAAAAAAAACCTCTTTAGAATAATAATGTAATTACGACTTCTGTAGTTACCCACGTTATATTTTGTTCATCAGTAACTACTTAGAAAATTTAAATAAAGTTATGTTTTTGTTCAAGGATCCTACTGTTATCAACTGAAAAACTGATATTCTATATAAATATGAAATAATATTAAAATCTAGAAATTAAAAGGTCTGGGTGAAAGATAACTTTTCAGTGCTAACCTGAAGCCCAAGGGAACATTTTTTAAAGTTTCATTTAGAAGTTTATGAATATTCTCATTAGATTTGGAGCATTACATTGAAAAGCAGCTAGTCGAAGTTTAATTTATGTTAATTGTATTGTTACTGTTTTCAGGAAGTTTTACTGACTTCAGCATGTGCTGGGGTAATTAAAGGTGATAGGAGCTGTTTTTACGATCATCTGAGCACCCATGGCTTTCAATGTACATCCCGGCTCCAGAGAAATCCCTAGCAAAACTCTTTTTTCTTATAACTGTTCTGGGGTTGGACAATCTGTTATTTAAAGTGTTACTCTCTTTAGAAAAAAAGAGCCTTAGCCTTTTTCAATGGTAGATGTAAGCGATCATCCTCATTACTATTTAATTACTTCTTTTATAACTCCACCAATATGGAATGAATTTCCAGCCTGTGGTTCTACCTATTCTTGACACTAAAAGACCTTTTTACAGGGGTTTCAATGCTTCTGGACTATGAACAGAGCATCAAGGCAAATAAAGGTCCACAAATACTGTGATGCACTTAATGTCAAATATTTCACAAATTAGTATTTCAGACTTCTTGTTCTTCCCCAATTGTTTTTTGGCCAGGAGGGCCCACAATCAAAATTTGTGGGTGTTGAGACAACAAGAATATGAGAAAGCAAACAACCAACCAACATACTTCTTCTCAAACCACATCAACAAACCCCTACAGATGGAACACACCAAAAAAATGTAAAAATTCCTACAGGACTAGGAAATTCCCACATTTGTGGTAAGATAAGGTGGCACTATACTAACCACATAATTAGGAGAATCACAAATTCACCTCCTACAGCTCCACAAGGCAGAGTGCCACTGAGGCAGCAGATGGAGGTGGTCAAGGAGTTCCAGGTAATGATGGCTGGGGACCTACTGACAGAAGCAAAAAAGAGCAAAATCCACATATGATAGGAAGGGTTGCAGGACAAGGGAGGTAGAAGTGTTAGCCGACTCTTGAAGAGGGCTTTGGGGGGCTTTGGTAGGATGACATAGAGAGGGATGGAGAGATATAGATCTGTTGATGCAAATTAAGTGTGCAAGGGCACAAATGATGCATGAGTGTGTGCATTTTTTAAGTATCGCTTATGCCTTTCTGTGAAGATGCAGTTATTGTCAAGAAGCTGTTTGGCTTAGACATTGAACATGCAGATGACAATGGCTCCTGTTTAAGATGTTTTAGAAAAGAATGAGGAGAGCAAGAAGAGAAAGACAGACATTCAAATAGCTTCCCAAACGTCACAAAACCGGGTCTCCTGGCTGAGAGCAGAAGCATTCAAGTGTGTAAGCCAATCTGTTTCTCCAGAGAAGAGTGGCAGATAATATGGAGAACAGCAGCACAACAGCTAATTTTGCTACTCTGCGTTATAGAAAAGTGGTGAGAGCATCCAAAAGCACCTACACATAATCCAACTGTACTGCATGCCCTCTATACCGCCCAGAGACAGAATACAACTAAAGCATACTGCAGAGCTGTATCAACAGATCAAAACTACACTGAAAATCAAACAAAACAAATAAACAAAAGAAGGAATTAAATAAATCAGAAGTCTTTCACAGTCAAAATAACAGCAGTGAAAAACTGGGATCAGAAGCCAATCCTTTAGAAATGAATATTTCTCCCAGTAGTAATCACGTGCTATTCATTTTCATTTTTTTTAAAATAATCTGTATATTAAGACTATGAACAAAAGAAAACAAAACCAAAAACAAAATCAAAAATGAAAACAAAAAAACCCCACTGTCCTCAAAAGGAGCAAGATCATTAAAGATGCCAGTGTTACACAGGTGAGAGTCTGAGCTGGACAAGAAAAAAGTGATCTTTTCTTGGAAGCGTAAAGAAGTTTGGTTCTTTCTTTTTAAGGTTAGTTTAAAGGTTTAATTCTGACGCTGCGTACAGCATTTCAAAGGTCACAACATTAAAAACAAGAGCAACAATCCACATGCAGCTCTTTACTAACACTGGCAGCAGAAATCTCACCTATGATTCACATAGGCTGTTGAATGTTATGGAAAACCCCATGTCTCATATGTGAGCACCTCCTGAGGGAAAATTAGTCATTTCACACAGCACTAATGATAGCTTGCCAGTGCTAAATTAATGGCATCCTTGGGGAAAAAGGTAATAACATTTTTTTCTGATTAACCTAACTGGCTGCAGGACTCTGCTGTAGCTCTGTTCAAATTCATCAGGAAAACCATTTTTTCATATAATGCCTTGAGTTGGAAATCACGATTCCACAGGCTTAGAGAGCAAATGGCAGTTTCTGGTGTTCTGCTGGCTTCTGTAATTACCTATGATCACAAACTACATTTATTCTCATAAGATTTAGGTAAGATGTAAAATCCAATGATAGTTGATAAATCCTCAAAATAACTTTTTGCATAAACAAATCATCCACTTGGCCTTTTTAAGTCTTTGTTCATATCCAGTATTGGAGTGTATTGTAGAAGCTGAAGCTAAACTAGCAAACTGAAACAAGAAGCAGGATGCAGAGGTTAGAACAATGCAGTTCTCCAAGTAAATAAATAACTACATGAATGCTTTCCAATGTATTGCCTTTTCAGGCGAGTCACAACCAGGAAGGTTTTGAAGATTGTCAGAAGGAGGCCCCAGAACCTCTCTGGACAGCCTGTTCCAGGGTTCTGTCACTCAAGGTAAGAAATTCTTCCTCACATGGAGATGGACCTTCCTGGGTTTCAACCCAGGAACGATTACCCCTTGTCAACACAGTATCAATTACCCCTTGTCCTGTCACTGGCCACCGCGAAGAAGAGTTTGGCCCCATCCTCCCTACATTCTCCCATCAGGTATTTGTACATATTGATCAGATCCCCTCTCAATCTTCTCTTCTCCATGCTGAACAGACCCAGCTCACTTAGTCCTTCCTCATAAGACCGATGCTCCAGTCTCTTAATCATCTTTTTCTCTTTCTACTGGACCCTTTCTAGAAGCAGCACGTCCCTCTTGTCCTGAGGAGCCCAGAACTGCACCCAATGCTCCACGTGCGGCCTTGCTGGCTCAGCACTGGATGCGTTACCATATATTTCCCATTGGGCAGCTACAGTGGCTCAGCACAGAGAGTGCAACAGAGTTTGGCCGCGGTGCCTTCACTCCGCTCCATCCTCCGTTACTCCCCTTTGCAGCTGTGAGGAGGGCAGGTTGTGTTGCCTAGGGAACCGTGGAGGAGCAGGGTCCGTGCATACCAGCCATCCTGGAAGTGGCAACTGTGTTTCACCTCAGCAACCTG
>JAUBNY010000396.1:78846-89133 GCA_032275445.1 Crypturellus soui | reverse complement strand
CCCATGATGTATTATGATTCCATGTAAAAGGAACAGGAATATTCCAGGAAATGTGGTAGGGTTCTATTTGGCAAAACCCGGTCCCACAAAACCAGGAAAATTTTAGATCAGCTGAGAACTATTGAGGAGATTGCATGCAGTTGCTGGAATGAAGGTTGAGGGGAGGAGAAGACAGGAGCCAAGGCAGGTCATCCCTGTCTTAAGAACTTGGAAACTGACAGGCAGCATTCTAGGCAAAATTAGTCAAAGTATAGAAAATAAACTGCATGAACTCTGTGTGTTATCTTTTAGTAGAATAAAAATGTAAATTAAATTAAATTTAAATATATATATATTTATTATTTTAAAATTAATTCAATTAAAACTAAGTTAATCAAAAATAGTTTTTATTACTAAATTCCAATAAGCACTCATAGTCAAAGCATTCATGTAAAATGATAAAATTTTAATTTCCTGATTATTTTTGGTTATAGCCTGTAATAAGTAGAGATATTTATTAAGTAACAAGCAGCTATCTATATTTTTACAAATATACTTGAAAATTTCTAGTAAATGGAGTTTTTAACAGAAATAAACAGGAAAATTCACGTCAAGACCCAATTTTACCATTAATGCAGTGCAATCTAAAGCCACGAGCATCATGAAAATTGCTGTTGTTTTGAAGTCTATCACTGTATTCTTGAAATTATCTTCCTGTATGTCAACTTTCAGAATTTTTGAGCAACCTTTTCTACATGCTTAGTCAGAAAATGTATAGATTCCCAATTTGGTGAGATTTTGTGATTCTAAAAATCAATGGTGAATCTCAGATTAGGCACCCAAAGTGGAGGCAAGAAAATCCATTGTGTGTGTGTAGGTATGAACCTACATACGCACCCACAAATATATTTTTAATACATGCTTTCTATTTGTATGTATATTTTGTATGTATATTTTGAAATATTTTTATGTATATTTTGAAATATTCAAATGAAATTTGCCAATTGAATTCGAAGTACAGCAAGGCAACCAAACATTAGTTTGGTTTTAGTAATCAACATTGTTAAAATGAGGTGAAAAGAATTTGTGACATGTTTAACGTTTGGGCTTATCACACTGATCAGTGAGTTGGACTACAAACATTCATACTACAGCATAATGTGTTTGGGAAGAGGCTAGCCATATGAAACTATTTTTTGCATGGTGTAAAATTCCAACCAAACTTATAAAACCCAGAGAGTGAATTTTTTTCAGATTTCTGTCATCACATGTCCTTTCTAAAACTCATAATTCTGATAAGAAATTATGCTTTTGAATGTGAGTCAGGATTCACACTTTGTCTCAAAGTATCTTTTAAGAGAAGGAAAAAGTAAAATTTATGCTTTCATGCATAACAGTTAATTAATACTATTACTTGCAGTTTTGCATGTAATAGTAAATAGCAAAATGATAACCCGACTAATCTAAACAAAAAGGATTTATATAATAGAATTAATTATAGAAAAGGCAAAGAAATTTGCAATTGAGTAATAAAATTGCAGAGCTTTTTTTTTTTTTTCTTCAAGTATTTGAAAAGCTGCTAAACTGATAAGGAATAACCTTCTCAACAGTCTCCAGGGACAGAGAGATTGTAAAAGGGAGCTTTTTTTATTTTTTTTTCCCAAAGACTGAGAAATCCCCAGGCTTGCCCTAATCCCACAAATTATCTAATTAGTCGATCTCTTTTAGAACCCCAGGGAACGAGAAAAAAAAGTAGTGTCTTCTATTGTTTATGCAATAGCTTTAGAAAAGACCAATTGAAATCCAATATATAGTCTTCTGACAAAGAAAATTAATGATTGGCAGCATCAACAAATACCTTCTTTGTCTTCTTAGCCTACACATGGATGTTGCATGACTGATTCAGTTCACGATTGTTTGTTCTCCATTGCTTTTTCCTCACAGAGCTTTTCTCCTCTCCCAAAGAACAGAAAATAGTGCATATAATGTGCACAAATTATATCAGATAAAGTACGGATTATTAGAGGTTCTTCATTGTTCTTCAAACAGCAGAGATCAAATGAAAGATTCACAGGTTACACACAATGCTTTCCAAATGTGTTATGTCTTCAGTTTTCTCCCTCAGTGTCCAAGTAGGAGTGTAAGACATAGTATAATGAATTAGCAAGGGACTATCTTGTTGCTTAGTTTATGCTTGGAAGTCCAGGATTGAATTCTTAGTGTCACAGACTAGGCCAGGAATAATTAATAGTGTTCCCGAGCTCAATAACAAACATGAAAAAATGGTCTTTGAGCACCTGCCTTATGAAGAATTAAAGAGCGTATGCTCTGATTGTGGTTTCAGGAACATGTCATACCTATTACAGAGAGCCCTTCCCTTTTAAGGAAGACAAGATATAAATATAATATCATAGAATCATAGAACCGTTAAGGTTAGAAGGGGCCTTTAGAGGTCATCTAGTCCAACCCCTCTGCACATGCCAGGTCACCTAGAGCACTTGGGAGAGGACTGCCTCCAAGTGGGTTTTGAAGATCTCCAGAGAAGGCAAGTCCACAGCCTCTTGACAGCCTGTTCCAGTGCTCCATCACCACCACTGTCAAGAAACTTTTCCCTAAGTATATTATATTTATTAATTTATATATATATAATATGTTATATAATTATATATTTACACAAATGACACCATATATAGAATGTATATAATTATATTTTATCCATTATATATAATTATATTTTATATATTATTTATACTTATTAATATACTATATTATATGTAATATTAATTAAATATGTAATATAAACATGAATATAAGTATAGTTGTAAATATATATATGCATATAAATAAAAATGATAATACCAGGATTCCCAGAATATTGATATTGCATTTTTTTCAGCTTTAATTACTACATATGAGTTCCTAATGACAAAATAGAGCTCGTTTCAATTGAAATAAATAACCTCCCCAAAAAGAACTTCGTTCTATATGCACAAAAATGAATGACAGGTATCTTTCAACCACAGTGACAGATTATTTGCTGAATAATTGTGAACACAAAATATGCCAAGAAAATCATGATCTGCTGAACTAATGTTGATTGTGAGAAAAAGAAGTAAAGAGAATATGAGAAATTGGGAATACATTGCTTCCCATGGCTTTTTTGTTTAACTCCATTAAAAAAAAAGAAATTTAATTGTCATATTCTCTTCCGTTACAATTCATGGATGATAATTGCCACTGTGCAGTATGCCAAGAAGAGTTTGCCTAAAGAGCATGCTATGGTATAGAGAATAAAGCTAGTATGTATTTACTATAGTAAGCACTCCATGATAGGAAAAATCATACATGGCACAAAGGTACTCACACTTTCAAAACTTAAGGACAAATTTTGAACTAAGGAACTGTTTACTTCCCAATCTTTTTGGTTAAAAGTATCCATTAACCAGACCTATCTATTCAGCACTTTTCAATTGCACTGAAAAAATGAAGTTTCTTTATAGTTGGCTTCCAATTCTGGCAACGACAAAAGCCAAGAGATGATCATTTAGCTTGAATTAAGTATTGATTACTATTGACATAGACAAAGAAAACCTAAATTTCTTTTGTAATAGCAAAAATTATCAATGGAAAAAAGAAGAGAGAGGAAAAAAAAAAAAAAGATGATTTCCTAAAAGCAAAAAAGCATTTTAACTGCTCTTGGTCTTATTGTCAAAGATTAATGAAAGATGACAGCCTAAGATAGTGAAAAAGCTAACATAAGCAAAAATCATATTGTTCTATGGACTTTCTTTCATCCTAAACTGTTTAGAATGAATGTTGTGGATGGTGAAGGTTATTCTAGCCTTATATAAAAAAAGTTTAATTAACTTTAGTCGAGGATAACTTTTTTTTTTTTTTCAAATGCATTTTGCCTGTTTTTATAGTTCTGAAAGCAAGGAAAGTTTTTTAGAGAATAGCTGTGACAGAGTGATCTTTTTTTTTTAAGGAAGAAAGGGTAACAAAAGTACCACTAAAACAATAACAACAAAATACTATTTACAACTTTTGATAGAGGGACATTTTATGTACCAACTAGGAAAGAAGTATGCAAGCGAGAGGGTAGAACTGTTGTGCACTTAACTGGGAATTTAATGCAGAATTTGCATTTTGAAAATAACAATATTAGAATTGTTTTCTCTAAAAGAAAATTTTAATTAATAACATGTTGCTTGCTCATCTTCCTTACTGCATTCATGATCAGAATCATATACTTTTGTTATGGTAACATTCAATTAAAGTTAGTGCTCAATGCTTGTTATATCCCTGGGAATGGAGGGCAATTTTTCTGTAATATTGAATATTGTGTTTTCCTCCAATGATTTTCTGTAAAGTCTTTACAAATTGTTATTCAGAGCTATTGTGAATCTTTTCTGATTTGTTCTTTTCTCCTTAACATTATGCTTGAACTTCTTAAATCCCCTTCAGTAATTTGACACCGGAATATGATGCTAAATTATATGACTACTGCAAAAAAAGGGACACATTACAGAATCAACCCTTCTAACTCATTTCCTTTTATCCCATTCTGTTGCATGCTGTGAACTACATAATCTTAATAATATATACATAATATATATCTTACTTCACAATGAGGTAATGAATGGTATCTTCATGTGCTTCCACTTTTTCTTCACCAAGCTTCTGCTCAAAAATGGAAATATCTCTCTCCTTTAAATTCTTCTCCAAGCACCTGTTGTATAGACTACATATACCTAAAAAGCACAGGCAATAGATGAATATATCTTAAGAGAGTCTGATTTAGATAAAAACCTTAAACATAGGCTGAAATTCTTTGTACTTTGGGCCTTTTGGAGGTATACACCATCTAAACTTTTTTTTTCCCTTGCATGCAATTTTCTGAATTCTGACTGAGAATATGTTGTGTACAACTATTTTCAGTTTAAATGTAGTCTGCCTGATTCCATAAGTATCTATTCTTGAGTGACTGGTCTTCCAACACACTATAGAGAGGTAAAATTATCTTTTTTTTCTTTTTTTTTTGTTTGCTTTTACACAATTCCCCAGGTAAATTTCAGCAAAATAAATAGTTTGAAGTGAAGAGAGTGAAATGAAAGTGCTGCTCCATTATACTTTTAATAAGTTATAATACTGTATATATTGGAGAAAATAATTGCCTTTGAAATCAGGAAAAGTAAGATGGATAGCAATGATTTTAATACAATTTACAGCTTTTATGTCTCTTTTGGACAATTCTACCTGTCAGGAATATCACAAAGAAAACATAAAATGACAAATTACATTTTAGGATTAAATTTGTCTGCTAAGAAACCATGATCACAAAATAGTATTGCTATATTAAAAATGAATTAAAATAGAACTGCTAAATTAAAAATGAATGAAGCAATGATTTATTTGTTGTAATAGTAACACATCATAGAAATCCACAATCAAATGTAGATTTAATATATTATAGTTCTGATTAAATATTTAGTTGATGTGATTGAATAAATAATGCTAATGAATTCTTAACCATATGCAATTATATGTCCAATTACATCTTGAAAGAGCAATGGGGGAATCAAAGTCTTCAGGACAAATCCAATTTAAAGGTTTTCATAAAAT
The DNA here is from genome assembly GCA_032275445.1 of Crypturellus soui. Classification (NCBI taxonomy): domain Eukaryota; kingdom Metazoa; phylum Chordata; class Aves; order Tinamiformes; family Tinamidae; genus Crypturellus; species Crypturellus soui. The sequence goes on along the minus strand of JAUBNY010000396.1, from coordinate 83,532 downwards.
AACTACGCTGACCAGTTTTTTACCATCAGTTTTTTTATAAAGAAAAAGAAGCACACAGGTGGAACTTCTGTATGAGTATGGAGACGTGCAGACATTCATAATGTTTTTTTTTGTCTGTTTTGAGTTTTCATGGATGAAAGGAAGTTAACACCAGAGTAATCTCTTTGTTTTTAATTTTATTAGTGTTTTTCCTGCAGTAGCTTCATAGAAAAACTGTTACCTCTCTCCATAGGTATTTGGTTCTCTTTGCTACCCATATGAGGTAGAGTCTCCACTAATATTCAGTGCTAGAGTTCTATTTAATGACATTTTTTTCAGATCCTAGGTCTAAAAATTGTTGCATTAACTTCTAATTACTAGTTTGTATGTACATATAACAGAAGACTATAAAGGATAATGTAGAGAATAAAGGATAATGTATAATCCAGTAACATGACTGGATTATACCTTTAGCTATTAAAGTTTGGAACTGAATAGCAAAAGAAAAATAAAAAGAAGCATTCATAAAATACAACTGTTTCATGAGCAACACTACAGTAGGTACTTAGTAAGATTTTTCAATCAATAATCGTTAAAATTAGTGAGGCCTTGAAATCATTTAGCCTCTCTGTACTAGTCCTTTTTATTACACATGCAAAAGAAAAGAAATTAATGGCAAGCATTTATAACTATAGAAATTAGTCGGAAGACAAAAGACATTTAGATAATGCATACCTAAAGTAAGACATGAAGAGGTTGGCAGCTTTGTTACTAATTCAATAACTGGGTTAAGTGAAATAGAATCAAACATTTTGTCAGAGATACTCTGATTAAGGTAAAGTATTAAAAGAGCCACAGAGTAAACCAATTTATTCAGGTTTGGTATAAAGGGCACAATACTGAGAGATATTAATAGCATTTATTGACGGCAGTCTAGTAAGGCTATAGTTTCCTGTACATTTTTCATGAGAAGTGAAGCCAGGATCAGTCCGTATCACCTTGTACTTGCTGCCACGTGCTCTTATCACCACATGTCTCATCTATTCTCATTTCAGAAGTGTCATGGTGGCCACGTGGTGATGTAAATCCACTATATATTTAAAATAACCCATCAACAAACCAACCAACTAATGAATCAACAAACTAATGAACCAAATGATCTTTTTGGTAGCTGAGTTGTACATAAAACCATGTTGTTGAGTTTTGTTTTGGTATATATGCTTTTACTTATTATCATTTTTCTGATCATAGCAGACAATTTCTAAAATCACTGTTCATAGGGGTGATGAAAAAAAAATTCCTAGAAGTCACACTGAAAGTCAAAACTATGATTCTAACTTTGAATGTTATTAAAAAAACTTAAGGAGAAAATTTCTCTGGCAATATTGATACCTACTAAAACAGCCAGTAAGAGTCTGTATTACCTAAACAGGAACAGAATAAAATATGAATCAGGACACATTACAAAGTTGCAGAAGATCACAACTTTGAAGTTAGCTAAGCAGGGCAAATTCAGAAAAAAAAAACAGGCACTTAATAAACCTATCATAGTCATTCATCACTTAAGATGATTTATATTCTCATCACTAAACCTGATTTACACTGGAGGATAAAGAAACAGACTCCATAGCATAAAGTTCATCTAAATGCAGTCAAGACACTGGAGGAAAGAGCTATTCATTTGGGATGGTGGGGAGGTGAGGAAAAGAATATCCTACTGGGACCCTCCAGAAGCACTTTTTTCCTTTCCTGAGAATTTTCAGTTAAATTTTAAACTTCAACTTAAAAAAACATTAAATTCTTGCTATGGGAGTATGTTGGCACTCTGCAGATGTTTATATGTCATCCTGACTTCTAGAGGTGAAAATCTGTGCCTGTAGACTTGCTCCAGCCTTCAAGAAAGTTATACAAGAAAAAATACTTTTTGTGTACAATTTTAAATTATGTACACAAAGCATGTAGTAGTGTCTTCCTTACAGACAAATGAGCAGAAGTGAGAGAGCCACTCAAGTTTATTTTCCTAAGGCAAAAGGAACTAAGGTAAAAGAAAAGAAAATTACTATGAAGATAAAATCGTTTCAAGCTGATCAAAATATTCTAGCTAAAAATGATTTTAAATGTTAAAGTGTTAAGATTTAAATGTTTAAGGTGGACAAAAACAAAAAAATATATTCTCAGAACATCAATATCCGCTTAATGTTGTGTTGAATATGCATGTTTCTAGGTTGTTTATATGTTGTTGTGTTCCAATTATGGATCAGACAGTTCAAAAATATTTTGTTTTAACTTGCAAGTTTTCTGTAGAAGTCTTTCCACTTTCAGCTGTACCAGGGGAAGGGAAGCTAAGGAAGAGAGGATGCTCAAGGATGAGTTAGCATTTTTAGTTCGTATTTATTTTCTCTGGGGTTGTCTGTCCTCAAATAATATTTTCTTTATCTATATAAATATCTCTGTCTTAGTAGACAAGAGGGAACAGATGTATCTGAGATGCATTCCTCTAATCAGATTATCAGTTTAGAAATTGAGCTGAAGTAGCAGGGAATACCTTGACATTAAAGGTCTCTGTGCAAAGGAGTTCTGGGGAAAAAAAAAATGTTAAAAGTTTGGAACCATTTAAATTGATCCTCTTCTCTTGTCTGCTTCTATTTTTTCCTAAACCCAAAGAAACGGAAACCAAAAAGTAAATAATTTGATCCTCCTCTTCTTCCTTCCTTCTCATAAACATGCCTTACCCTGTTCTGTTTTTCTTTTCTCATTAAATACTTTCTCCAAAGATCTTTTCACTGACCTTTAAATAGAAAAATGTGCTCTCTCAGGTATTACTGCAAGATACCATTGTTGTTTAAATGTTCCCAATAGCACAGCCGGTGCTAAGCAAGTTAAACCTGCAACAAAATCTCCATAAAAAAAAGACTGCTCTTCATGATTTATAAGAGCTAGGCTCTTATGTTGTGCTCTGATATGGTCTTATTCAAAAGTAGCATTTCAAATTTCTACTATTCATTGTTTTGAAGTCTGAAACCAAGCCTACTTGAGCCAAATTGAATACTTCCATTTTATTCAATAGATTTTAGCTGAGAAGCAAAAGTTTCTTTCAACACTGAATTTCAGGCTCTCTAAATGTAGTTTTCCAAGGCCTTTCATACTTTGACAGGAAATGCATCACTTTCTTCTACTAATGCTGCTCCAGCAAGAATTGCCTTTGACATGCCATCTTAAAATATGTATTATAAATAGAAGAATTGGTAAACAAAGCCACAGTAAAGCTCCTTAATATTATAAAAAATTTAGTAAGCTGTACATTTTATACTAAGAAGCCTTACTACGGGAGTTTCAGCTCTCGAAATAATTCAATTTGCAAGCATAATATTGAATGTTTACATGAAGCAAAAACATTGTTCTGGTATATGCCATGCCGTAGCAGCTCAAGGAGCTTCCAAACATAAGTGAAACCAAATCAAAATGTTGCTCCAGAACATATAGCTGAGTAATACCCACAGTGAAGCAAATCACATGAAATGCGTTAAATAAAAAAGTTGTTATTCATCAATTATCAGAATTGAAATTAACATGAGGGAATAGTATTTATATGCATCTGTAGGAGTGTTTTTCCTTTATATATGTATAATAAACTTGCATTCCAACAAAAAAAATGACTGTGATAAATTGCCTTACACATAATTGCTGCATATTGTTATGGATCTAAAAGAATTCAGATAACTTTCAAAATAAATTTGAAATTTCACATAGATATAAGTTTAATACATTTTGAATTTTTTAACCTTTTTTATTTCTTCTGATTTCTTTTACTTTGTCTGTTGTTGTTTTCCCTTTTCACTGGTACCCCATCAAAAATTTTGTAATTTAAAACATTTCTAGGTATCATGCATCCTGAATGACTGAAAGTACCACTTTTCAATGATGGATTTATAGTCTTTTTTTTTTTTTTTTGGTTAACATTCTACATATACTAATCTTAGGACTCTTGTAAAGAAAATGTTAATGAAAGAACACAGAGTAGCTAGGTCTGGTACATATAAACCAGGTATTGTTCTGATATTCTTGCTGAGTAATTAATTGTCTGTATGGGCAGAAACATACAGAAATCTTCACATAAGCCACAAGCTTTAAGAATTATCTCTGCTGCACCTAAACAAGAAGTAAGCTTTCCCACGTTAGCCAAAAATTCCATGAAAGAAAGCAGTTGCTTTTTCAAGTAGCCTGTCTAAATGATGGAATTTCAATAAGAAATTTTATTTGAAAATTAACAATTTATTCATTTTCATTAAGAAAAATTTGAAAATTTTGCTGGCAAGTCTGGTCATCCTTTATTTGTATATGCTTATAAATAGAAAGAGAGCATCCCAAAACAAGGTCAATATTCCAAATCTGGTATTAAAGTCAGTGTATAGAATGAAGAAAAAATACTTGTTAGGATTGGGTTGTATCATATAATGAGACATTACTGTTCTAGTAGATTGAAACAAGGAAGATTTAAAAACAGACAAACAAACAAAATAGCAGAATAACAAAATCAAATCTGCCCACAGAATACTCTTCAATTGAGACTGAGCTTTTAAACATATAGGCATTGATTCTGAACAAAAAATTTTGGAAAGCAGCTCTGCAGAGAGGGATTTGGGAGTCCTGATTGACAACAAGTTAACCCTGAGGCAGCAATTTGCCCTCGTGGCCAAGAAGGCCAAT
>JAUBNY010000396.1:40497-53492 GCA_032275445.1 Crypturellus soui | reverse complement strand
TTTTGTGAGACAGAAAGAACTGTTAAGGTAATATCTCTATTAGTTAAAAAAGGAAATATATCAGTAGATAGTAACAGTTAATGAACTTATAATATAGCTGAGGAATGAATAATGTATACATTTTACTTTTAAATTAAAGTTAGTTTATTTAACCTAGAAGCAATTAGGGCTGTATCTTGAGGGATCTTTGAAGGACCTTTTCAGGCCCTGTTTTACAAACACCGCGTGTGACAGTGCCCACAGCAGGGCTCTGCCAGGCTTCCTGTGTTAGGGAGATGGTGCAAAAGAAATGGTATTTGGGTATTTAAGCATCATAAGTAGAGAAAGAGCTTATGTCACAGAAACAAAAAATGATATTCAGGTAAATTGAGTATAAAAACAAATCTCCATATTAACTCTTCAACATCTATTTTTGTTTTTTTTTCTAGCCCTCCAAGAATTCTATCATCCCATCTGATACTTTACTGTTGAATAATCCTGTCTACAGAACAACCCCGAATCTGATTTTCAAGTGCATGGAAAACAAAACCACAATACAAAACCACAATCTAGACACCTAGTCTGGAAACTTTGCTATTTGAGTAGATTGTCCTTTGTATCCTAATACCCAATCCTTGCAACAAACTCTTAGTCACTGATACCTTCTCTTGAAGCACAACTACTGGTATTCAAGATGCTCTTCCACTTTCAGTTATCAGTATAAATTTAAAAACAATTTTTATTATATTATTCCATGACTGTATGCCAGGCTTTGAAATCTTGCCTAAGAAAACAGAAGTTACTAGCTACTGAAAATTCAAACTCCATCTGGCTAATTAACAAATCAGTCTTAGGTGTTTCTGAGTGAAGCAGAAGACATATAAAACAAACCATACCAAGTTCATGAAAGATGCAAGAACTTCATAGAACTATTCACAGCTCATAACATTTCTTCAGCTCAACAAGCCTCATGACTGCCCAGAGTAGTTGCAACAGTTGATAATGAAGAATCTCATAGCGTGCGTGGTGAGAAAAGGAGAGAGTTCGGTTTTTCACAAGCAATAAACTGCAAGTTTAGAGGGGAAAATACATGTTTTAAAAACTAAACAAAAGACAAAATAGCAAAAAAAAAAAGGGCCTTTATTCCCCCAAATACCCTTGGAGTCCACCATTATCTTGTTTCCACACTAGAAGAGTTATACCTTTGAAATAGCAGGTGCACTTCAGGAATGAGAACAGGCCTTAAAAATATGTTCTGCATCTCCTCAAACTCCAGCTGAAGATAAGCATTATGCCTTCTCTTCAGCTTCTGTTTCTTTATCTACTTATCAGTCTACCTCGAGAATAAATGAGGTGCTAAGGATATAAAAGTATACATGTATATTATGTCTATAAATATATACATAATTAGAGCTTGCTCAGAAATTATTGAATGCCTCTCCTTGCCTCAGATAATTCTTTCCCTTTCCTACGGAAAATGAGGGGGAGGTGGGAAAGGAGTGAGAAAAGAGGGGAAAAAAATCTGTCTCTTTCTTGACTGTACTCACACAGAGGGTTACAGTGTTTCAAATGTCTTTCTTCTTCTTTTGTAAAGTGAGAGAGGTGTGTCAGCCAGCAATAAAAATCACTTTCTTTTTTGTTTCCCCACAAAAAAAATACTTTGGTTGTAGAGTTTTATTTTGCTTTTATATTAAAAACCAGAACAAAGAACATTTAATTCTTCATTCAGAAGAAAATGAAGCTTGAATCTCTTCTAGCCAGTAACAATGGCCAGAACCAACTGTACTGATCATGAGAGGAATAGTCAACAGCATTCAAGCTATCAAGTTGATAATAGCATATTCTTCTCTTCCAAAAATTTTTTCTATTGAGGAATTATAGAAGATTTAGACTCAAATATCTGAAATCTATTTATGTTAGTTTTCTAATCAGAAAGAAATCTTGTAGGAACTAGAACGAAAAAATGTGACAGTTGTTTTATTTTTGAGGGTGGATTCATATCTGGAAGCACAATTTTACAGTTTATAGAGCTGAACAACCAACCTAGATAAAAGACATTCTGTATTTGGCTCCAATACCTTTTTTTTATTATTATTTTTCTCCCAGAATCAAAGCTCAGATTGTTTATATCATGCCTTCTGATTTTTGAGTAGGATGGATTTGTGTAACATGCTAGTTTGCTAAGCATTAGGAAAGAATTGTCTTGGACAATGCAAGTGCTCACTGGCTTAAAAGAACTTAAGAGGATCTGCCTGCATTGGAAATGCAATAAAACAAAATGTACATTTATCTAAACACAAGATAGCTCCTTTTCCTCATGACTACGATTCTAAAAAGTGAATCTTCAATTCACTTACTGAGAAGGTGCTAAGGAAAGGATGAAAATATATCTTATCATAGAATAACAAGCTACTGCAGCTCATTTATGCCATCCTGACTGCCTAATATGTGCTCTTATCTTGTTGTAAATGTGAGTCCTATAATCACTGCTCTGAATTGCTCTTTTATGAATTTACAATATCTTTCTGGAAAAAACAATGACCTGTCTTACACTGGTAAATATTTTTTGACATATTCTTAGCATAAGTGTGGCAAAAAATAACAAACTAAAATGTTGTTTAAATTGCTGCAACATGAGAGCAGTGGTGTTTTTCTTTCTTGTTTTGGAAAACACCTTGTAGGGTGCTTGGATATAACTGCTTGAGGGTATTACTCATACTTGTAGCCTAAGACCTTTATGCATCATTGAGCAGACTTCATTTTGGCGTCTGTTTCAAGCCTAGAGAATACAGCAATAAACCATGAGTGGTTTAATTTTTTTTTTGAGATGATTTGTCATTCTTCATGCCAAGGCTTTTAGAAAAGGAGGAAAAAGTAATTGAAACAGGTCATTTATTGTGGTTGTAAGAAAAGCTATACAGGCTTTGTTTTGATTTGTTTGACTGGTTGACTGGTAGATGACAAAGCTCCTTGGGAATTAAAAAAACAAAGGAACAGAAAGGCAGAGGGAAAAGACAAAAGGCCAGAAAATATTTATTTAAAGCCAACTACAAGATATTCATTTATATTATTTGCTTTGCATCTAGGGGTTATTTCATTAGCCTCCATCATGCCATCTGGAGCTTTAGGGCATGTTCTGGGGATTAGATATCCACATAAGTAACTGAAGAAAATATTTTCAGCATCAAATTGAATATCTGAAATACTGAGACTGATTATTTCTTTCCGCAGGTGAAACTTGACAATTTTGTCTGGTCATCTCAAGCTACATCAGCCTATCCATTGGGATGCACTAAAGTGTTGTATGGAGTTCAGATCCCCCCATCATTCCAACCAGGCATTTGTTAAAATATATCAGTCTGGAAGGAAACCATAACTTCTCCACAAAATCAAGAAATAGGATAAATATTGATGCTGATAAAGGTATTGGCAGTAGACAAATTTCAGTCCAATATGGGAATGGAATATAGCCACATCCATTAATACAGTATAGTCTTTATTTCCAACTTAGATGGCAAATGAATAGGGAGGATTTATGAATTGTTTCAGTCAACTTCTAATAAGGTTTCAAAGATCATTGTATAAAGCGACTATCTATACTTTCCCTTAACAATCAAATTAATTCATTAGCATATCTAAGCCAAGACCGTTTATTTCAGTAAATAGTGTAGTGATGATAAGAAAAGCTGTGAAGCCCAGCCTTCTTAGGCTGCCATCTTGCAGCCCTAGCAAACAGGTATGTTACTGTGCCTGTATATCACCTCCTCTTTTACTACTAAAATCAAGACTGGAGTGTCATCACAAATTTCAGATCTCTTGGACACTGAGAATTAATTTACAATGCTTAAAAATCAGAGTGAAGGAGTATGTTTGAGCACTGGACTTCTGACTGTCCATCTTGTTCAATAATTAGCTCAAACCACAGGATAGCTGGACTTGGAAGGCACCTCTGAATATTATTCAGCTCACCACACCCTCACGCAGTTTTGGACTGCTTTAACTAGCCCACCTCAAAGGTTTCTAGGTCAGTAACTCACTTCTGACACTCCTTGCCAAAGAAAGATTTTTTAAGATTTTTTTTTAAAAAGCACTCTCCATATATGTGTTTATATACACACATACACACTTATGCATATATATATACATACAGATATCTACTTTTTTCTTTATGTTTCCTACTTAAATTTAAAAAATGTAAAAGGACCAAATATTCCTCTCTCTTATTTGGCTATAATCAGAGCTACCTCTTGGCTAATGATGATTAAAGTATAATTTCAATTGCCTATTTTTTTTTAAGGCTTTGGCTTCTTCTATTTAAATTGAGATGAAAAAAAATGAATACTGACACTTCCAAGATAAAAAAAAGTCAAGCTTTTCTTCCATCCTATTTATTTTTTATTTCAAAAGAGTTTTTTTACCTCCATTTCTAATCTGCATTAAATACCATGTGCTAAGATATATAGCATTAATATACATTTGCCACTATTATTCAGCACTTCAGATAGACAGGCGAGATGCACTGAAAAAATAAGCACAATGGGAAGCTTACCTTCTCTCTCACTGGTTTTGTTTTCATGGATTTTATTCAGATATTTTCTTATTTAAAAAAAAAAAAAGATTGTTGTGTTCTGCCATCCTTTTTTTCAGTCACAAACAAAAAAACCCAAACATTGGAGGATAAATAACAGAAGAAAATCAATTTTATTTACCTCAGTCTCTTTCCTTTTTTCACCACCCCAGAAATAACCTAAAGCTGGGGTGTAAGAAGGCAATGAAAAATTGTGTTCTGTGTCTGTTTTGCTCAAGAAGGCTAAATCAATGCTGAGTGCAGAAAGGTTTGGGATTTTTTTTTTCCTTCCCATTTGTCTTTAACAACTGAAGGGAAAATAAGAGGTGGGAATAAGTTATGAAATTTCTGTACACACTGCTGAGCATAGCTTAGTAGAAGGGCAGAGATAAAACTCAGTTTAAGTGAAGTCAGTGTTACAGCAACTTTAGTTGGTCTAATTCAGAATACAGAGCGGGGACCACATTGTCAAGTCAGAATTAAGAGTATCACATTCTCTTTAATTTCTCTTCTGGTTCTACCGTGTGGGAATGTCAGGGCCTTCAGCCCTGGATTATGCCCAGAGAACAATCAACGAGCAGTAGTACAACTGCATGAAGCCCAGCTTTAAGGTTTATTAGTCTACACAGTAAACATTGCTTTTGGCAGCTGTAGAAGAGGAGCTGAGAAACTTTCATATCATTTGACTTTCATGTCTGAGATTTAAAAAAAAAAGGCATAGGTTTGTGTTATGAGATTTCTCTGTAGCTTCAGTGATAGCAGTATCATTCTTCTGTACGGCAGTTTTCAAGCTGACGTAGGACTTTGAATATCTGTCGATACCATTCTAGCAAGTTTACGAAATTTTGAAACAGCGAAGGTCAGGGAAGGCTGTACTGGGGGGAAGAAGTCATTCTTTAACTCACTATTTGTTATTGTGTAGAGACATACACAAAAGCTGTACAAAGCTGTAAAATACTATCAGGATACAGAACCTAAACAGCTTATGTGGGCTGTTCTGGAAGCAACAATAACAGCTAATGATTACAGAATTAGACCATGTAAAGAGCTAAAAACACTTATGCAAACAATTCACAAATAACCATAGAATAGCAGCTGTGCAGAAAATGTGACATCCTCGTGGCTTGTTTGCCACCAATACAGATTTGTTTTATTTAATTGGATAAATTTCCAGCTCAGTCAGCTGAAATAACACTAAAAGTATCACCAAATCCCTCCTTAAAAAAATGCCAGAAGTTCTTCCTATGTGGATCATTTATAAAACTAATGGAAGTGGATGTATATGAATCTGCCTATTTATTTATGTTATTTAGTTGTATTCATTTTTAGTGGGGTTAGTGTAATGATTAAAATGATAAATATGAGAGCAGCATTTGCACCACTAACGGTTCAGTAAACATATTTTTTTAAAGTGCAAACCGGTGCGGTACACTAATAAGCCACCACCTGCCTGACTCTCGTGGGTCAGCAGTACGCTCCAGCGATTTTCCAAGGTGGATACGATGTTAAATACAAGGCAGAGAGCATGCTGGGGCCATCACACAGAGAGGAGAGCAATGATCCATGTCTCTGTTGTTGCAGAATGAAAACAAAATAAGAAAAAATGAAGTTTCAAGTCTATACAAGTACCCTTTTCAGCCTTGACACAGTGCTTGGTGCATTACTCTGTATATTATTCTAGAGTTAATGGAGTTCTCTGAATCCTATTTGCAAATCAACTTTAAGAAAGAAAGATTGCAGGAGTCTGGCTATAGTTAGATGAGTGGGACAAACCAATACAGCATTCAGACAGCATTTTAATGCTTGAATTTCATGCTTTTGAAGCTGTTAGACACCTGCTGCTGCATCAGCGTTTTAAAAACGGAAGGAGGAGATATAGCATTTTTTCTTCTGGCAAGTGGCTGCTGCTGTTTTTCACCTTAGAAGCAATTTCCCCATTTGCATCAATGCATAATTGCTTGAGGAAATATCTTTCTCAGCATTCTCTTCATTTAAAGCCAAAAGCAAAGCATTTATTTTAAAACAGGAAACAAAATAGTTTGTGGCACATAGTTCAGGGTCTTACAATGGAATTAATTTGTATTAGAAATTGCCTGTAATAGATTGTTTCTGGTGAAAGCAGATTTTGGAAAATGTCTGTAACTCAGTAGAGCTGTTTGTTGGGGAGAAAAGTGCTATATTTTTTTTCACTGACAGATGGAGACACTGGAAACAATCAAAAGTCCAAAGAACCTGGTCCCAATGACACAGATCTGGGAGAACCCAGGAGCAGTACGTGGTCTTTGGTAGTGCTCTGGGGATCCTTTTTCATTTCACACCAAGATGGGTAATCTCCCATCCATATTGCTGACTCCTGTACAAAGCCTGAAAAGAATTTACCCCTAAAGGTGGGGGACAATGTTGAGGAATTGTCAGCAGCCTAAAAGTGGTGTGGTCTCTGAGAAAGATTCATTAGAAGAAAAGGCTGGTCCACTCTTCTCTTTTAGAGGGTGCCTTTAGGGCATTCTTATTCCTCCCTGGCACTTGCTGTCTTCATTCATCTTGAAAATGTGGCTAACACTGTATTCACAAAGTAATCAGTGATTATTTCAACACAGAAAAAATAGTGAGATTGTTGAAGTATAAGGACAAGCTTAGTTATCACAGGAAAGACTTACACAAGCAAATCTGTCGTCCAACATCTTTAGCTACTAGAAGAGTAGTATTTTTTCAAAGAAAGGAAATGGAAGTACTTATAGCTTTTCACTGCAACTTGGATGCATTTTGAAAGTTTACCTTAAGCACCGCATACTTAAAAAAAACTCAGAAAAAGCACTAAAACTAGTCTAGCTATAATTTTTTCAGAAAAGCAAAAAGTGAATAATGATATAAAGCAGCATATATATAGTGCATTTCCTGTGACAGTAGAAAGCATATGTTGAGAACAGGACTTAACTGAGTACATACCTGTTTTAGTCAGAGAATTTCCAGTAACTGTTTAAAATACATATCTTCTTTAAGCAACACGTTGTAAAAGAGAAGTTGCGAGAATATCTTACAGTAGCACTAGATTTAAAGGGACATCTTTTTGCTGTGTGGAACTTGTATATGTCTATAGAGACTGAAAAACAATCACAAGTGAGGTCTACATTAAACATACCTAAATATATGTATACAATTCATACTTCTACATGAAATGTTATGTACATTCATTATATAGCAATATTGTATTACAGTAAAATCATGTGTATGAGGCAGCATCTACCTAATCTAATCAACACTTTCAAATCTTAGATATTTCAAATTCTGGACAGTTTGTTTCCAATAGCGTGAACTGAGAGAACCACTAAAGCTGATTTTCATTACATTGGGAAATTCCATTAAATTGGGAAATTCCAAAGATTTAAAGAACATCAAATGTGTTATCAAGGCATTTAAAGCACAAATTCTTACTAATATTAGACTGATATCCAGCTCTGAATAAAACACAGTATTGCAATTAAGAACACTAATCAAGAAGAAATAAAAAAATAAGTGATGTTCTTTGAGACAATCAGATGGAAGGTAGTCTTGATTATCAAATCTTATAACAATTCTTACAAATGTGGTTTCTCCAGAGCCTTTGACTTAACAGTTTGATTTCAGAACAAAAGCAAATCATCCAACTTCACTACAATGACATTACAACCACTTCGTAAGTCTGGACTTTCAAGGGAAAAATGGATATATGCACTGAAAAAGAGTTCAAAGAATCCTGCAAATGAGTTAGAGCTGCAATTCAAATGTTATGATATGAGTCTTAAGGAATCCAGTCTGTTCTTCATATTTAAAGGAAAACAGAAAAAAAAATCAATGCTTAGCCATAAGACTGTCTCGGAGTAAGATAGTAAAGGCTGTGAAAGAATGTACTGAGCAAGATGGCAGAGCCTTTAAGAAGAAGGTTTGAAATTTTCCTAAAAGGCAAACTGGAAGGTCATGACTGCGGCTTGTGAGCCCTCTGGATCTTTTCTTGGTTCAGATTTTCCATGTACATTCATCATATAGCATCATATTAGGTTCAATATTAGGTTCAATATTTAGCACCTTTTCTTGCTGTACCATAAGATAATTAGTGCAGTTTAAAAAATCATGTTTCAGGGCTTCAGTAGATTATATTCTTTTCTTTCTGGCTGATCAGATTTTGCCCTCCCCCTTCTCTATTTGCCTAAGGCAGAAGGGATTTTGGCTACCATGTAGATAGGAAATACCTCAATGGCTTGTGGGTGTATCTGGTCTTTATTAATATCGAGACTTTGGAACCCAGCAGTTCTCTTATCTCATGTTGCAACAAAACGTATTTGAAAAGGAAAGTAGAATGAGGGAAGGTAAGAGGATAAAGAAAAGATCCCACCATTATCAGAAGCAGGGTGAATGGGCAAACTGCTGGGTCGGTCATACTAATAACCCCTTGCTGGTGCTGAATGTGACACCTAGTGCCACTTCAGCCTCAAAGATTGAAATGTATTAAACTGCAAAGAGTTGCTGTACTTATATGAGCATAATTTAAAGGTCTGTGGCGCACAGGAAGTCAGACTAAACGATACAAAAATCCCTTAAGCTCTTGGATCTAAGAAATATGTACAATTTGGGTGTTATAATAAATGTAATGACAAAAAGAGAATCAAGATCAAATGCATCTTTAATCTTTTTAAGCATTTCTTTTTTGAACTCACGGTTTTAACTCCCACTAATATTATAAATCTCAAGTTATATATTTCATCAAATCTTAAAGCTACACTCATGGATAAACAACATTTATAAAACTTATGTTAAAATTAATTGGTTGCATTCATACAAAAAGTACAGGCATATGGATGTTAAATGTGCTATAATAGAAGACTGCTACAGAAATAATGAGGGACTGATGGAAATTACCAAAAGAATCTTCGTGACCAGCTTTCCCTTCATATCTGTGTCAGGGCTGGTCATCACTGCTATACTGACTAGTCCTCCGCTCAAACTCCAGGGTTGTCCATGTTATGCAATAAGTGTTAGAGGTAACATTTAAGAATTCATTCATTAAGCTTTTTTTCTTTAAGGGATACAGGCAATTTTATTGCCTCCTAGGGGAGCTCAGTGATGATATTTTGTCAGTATCTGATGACTTAGGGCTAAACTGTTTTCCACTTTTGCATTTTGAAGTATATTTGTTTATAGTGCAAAGGTTTTTATTGCTCAGATTTGGAAGCAGGGCCAGAGACATATCTATCATTCCTGTCCCAAAGGTTGTGAAAGACAAGATCTATTCTCTCAATTTTCAGGCACTGCTGGAAAAAAAATGATTCTCAAAACTTGCACTCTAATTTTATGGTGAAATTGACTATGAAACTTCACTCAGCATCTGTAAATATGGACACTTGGGTAACTGTGTGCCATTTAATTTTAAATGGTATGTGATTCATACCAGCAACGCCTGATTGTCAGGAACTGTTAATATGCAGGGAAGAAAGAACAAAATAAAACAAAAAATACCCACCCACCCACAAATATTTACATTGTGACATATGTTCACAGTGCATGTTCACAATATGATGAAATTTCCAGAAGAGACATGCACAGCTCAGAATAATAATACCTATGGCACCATTTATGCCACTGGCCTCACCAGTCTACACAGAACAGCGAGTTTTATAAAATGAAATCTAAAAATGAAAGAATCACCCACACCTTTCATTTCCAATTAGATTAAAGTGAATGACAGTTACTGAATTTAAAAATACATAAAAGAGAACAGTAGAGACTCTGGACTCCACTATCATCTCTGGATGTCTTATGAAATTACTTTTCCTAATGCAAGCAATCGTAGACCCAAGGCAAAACATCAAACTTAAATGGCAAGGTGTAATATAATATTATTTTTAAGACACTTTCCATTTTGGAAAAGGGTAAATCTGCTGATTTAGCTTTTTATGAGTTTTCATTCCTCCTGTGAAAGGGAGAGATGGGGAGAGTCAGTCATGTTAGGCTTTCTATATTCTTCACAAAGCAAAGCTCTGAAGAAATGGTCTCCTCAGCAGCTGTACAAAATGAAACATTTCGTAAGATGAAAACTAATCAAATTTAAGAAGTATAAACATACTTTTCATTTCACAGATCTGGAAAAAAATGCAAACACTGTACATTATAGCACCAAGCAAGGAGACAAGATCAATTTAGCAAATTAATTTTCCCTTTTTGTGGCAAAAGAACATAAACCCTGCTGTGAGTGTTTGAGAGCTGATGTGATAGATCATAGTGCGGTACCTCTATTATGATTGTATTATGCAAATATTTTCATGCAAGCTTTTAAAATGTGTATGACAAACATATTTGATGATTCACTGTACATAAAGAGAGATTCTTGACTTCATGCAATCTGATGACTTCTGCAACGTGTGAATTTATTAAGTAAATAAATAAATTTATTAAGAGAAATAATTCTATTGGTGATAATGCAAGAGGAATAAAAATAAGAGAATTTCAGTGAATACATTTTATACCTTAGAACCCCAACAACAGATTTCACACTATCACTCCTCATTCTTAGGTTTTTGTGAATAAATACAAAAATAACTGTATATAAAGCAGAACAGGCACAGCAGAGGATCAGTCACATACAAATCTCTGAATACTACTAAAGTCTTAATGCCAGCAAAACCTTTTCGAAAAATGAATTAGGTAATCAAGAACCCAAGTGTCTCTTCCCATACCCAAATTAAATATGGTGGTAGCAGACTTGGTGAGACCTTATGGGGAGAGAAAGTCCTATCAGTCCTAGTTTGCTTTATTATCTTTCTTCTCCATCCGCTAAGTTTGAAAACACCATGTGCAACCTCAAAACTCAAAGAGCCTTAAACTTATTAGGACCACAAATCTTCAAGATGTATTCACACACTTATTGGTTAAAATCAGGGAAGAATAGCTCTGTACTGGATTACTGAACACAGCTGACCATAAATTCCTCAACATTTGAGGCAACCTTGATGATCAAAATGCCAAAATTGAATCACTTTCTCAAAGCATCCAGTTTTGCTTCTATTTGACATGATAGGAAATACTACTCTCACATCTACATAATCATACAAGGAAATTGATGAAATGTAGGACATTGATGCTGTGTCCTTGACAGAGTTCAGAGGAGTGATGGGTAGCAGGGATTCTGCCTACTCCCTTGCAAGCACAAGTACCATTTTTATTTTGTTAAAAAAAAAAACAAACAAAAAATCTTGTTACCTAAAGCCAAGCTCCAGTCCTTTCAGATATAAGTGTTCTCATTGTCTGGGCTTTTTAAATCCTAAATTAACTCAAGGGGGCACTAGTGGTATTACTTAATTCTCAAATGTTTAGGAATCAGACCTGAATGGAAAAGCTAGGAAGAATATCTTCATAGGTTACTTTCTTTAAAATGCTCAAGTGTTGGCTAATGCTGCAAGGACTTATTTCAGCAGTACCTGCAAAAACTCCTGAGTGTGTGTGTGTGGGGAGACAAAACAAAAACAACAACAAAAAACCTTCCCCCAAATATCTGCACTTGTTCACAAAATGAGCTAGTCATGAATTTTCTGTCACTATCAACCTGAAATGGATTTAAATAGATGAAAGGCTCCATATTCCATTACCAAGTCTTCCAGTTCTCTCTAAAAAGTAATCTGCCATGTACTAAATTGAAAGTGCTGTGTGATTTGCTGTGACATCAAAACTTCATGATTCCAAAAAGTTCTTACGGTGATAGCTGCGATGAGCTGTTTGCTGCAGTGGTTTGTTGCCCTAGAAAAGGGAATGAAAAAATGGGAAAACAAGAACAAGAGAAAAAGAGATGCAGGAGCTAAGTCACTAAGCCAGGAGCTGAAGGAATATTTAGAATACGAAAGATTTATTTTTAAAACTTCAGTTTGCTAGGACTGTACAGCAAACAGCAAAACATTCAGGAGGAATTAGGTGGAGTCTTTTCAGCAGGTCGAGGGAGGGGATCCTTCCCCTGTACACATCTCTGGTGAGGCTGCCCCTGGAGTACTATGTGCAGCTCTGGGCTCCCCAATACAAGAGGAGCTTGTAGAGAGGGTCCGGCGTAGAGTAACAAAGATGATGAAGGGACTGGAGCATCTATCGTATGAGGAAAGACTAAGTGGGCTGGGTCTGTTTATCCGGGAGAAAAGAAGATTGAGATGGGATCTTATCAATATGTATAAATACCTGAGGGGAAGATGTAAACAGGATGAGATCAAACTCTTCTCGGTGGTGGTCAGTGACAGGACAAGGGGTAATGGCAATAAATTAAAACACAGGAACTTCCATCTATATATGAGGAAGATCTTCTTTATTGTGTGAGTGACAGAGCCCTGGAACAGGCTGCCCAGAGACGTTGTGGGACAGTTTTGGAGATGGAAATTTCTATGATCTGTAGAGTCATAAAAAATCTCCTGTGGGAAGCAGAGGCCAGACCTTGAGAGGG
>JAUBNY010000396.1:10475-35726 GCA_032275445.1 Crypturellus soui | reverse complement strand
TTAAAACAAAAGTTGACAGAAAAGTCAGTACATTCTTAACTTATAATGTGACCATCTTTTGAAGATGGAAAGATAAAGCATACCTGAGAACTCAACTCATTCATCCAGATAAGGCATTCTTGTACAATAAGGCTGAATTATTTTGTGTTTCAATACAAAGGAACCCCAGAGAATATTAAGACAAAAACACTGCAGGCAAGTACTTAGTGGGTCATAAAATGATTCTTTCAGAATAAATACAGTACTCAAATAGGACTCCAGTCCTATTATCCACCACCTTTCTGTCAAAAATTAAGTTTCCCAGAATCTATGGGTAGCTGAGGTGTGTTTAGTGCAGGATATATGGCAAAACACACCTTCATGCTGCTTTTGTTTTGCATTTCAGGCTGCGTGGTTCCAAAGAAAGGACTGAGCAACTTATATAAGCTGGAAATCCAGGGAAATCCTGGAAATCACTTTAATTTGCTGCTTTTGAAGGAGTATACTGTGGAAAAATTCATTTCCTTAAATAAAACCATTTCCTTAAATAAAACCATCAATCAGAACGACCATTACTTAACCCCTAGGGATGATATCATATGAGATCATATAATACCTGTATGCTAAGTAGAAATTCTACAAGGTGTTAGTTTCTAATGAATTTTTAAAGAGATTATGATCACAAGAGTAAGTCAGAGGATTGCAGATAGAGTGAACTGAAGAAAGACCCAGATAGTTATATTTAAAGTACATTATAGGGCTTCTTTTAAACTAAATTAATATTCTGACATCCACTTTCAAAATAAAGGAATTGTACGCAACAAGGCAGACACATAGTAAAGTAGGAGCAAAATATTATTCTTCTATGTAATATTTTGTTATGCAGTCTCTGCAAAAGTGAAATGTCTTTTGACAGTGAACTTTGCACATTATGTAAAGGGGAAGATAAGATCAAAGGGACAGACTTCCCACTATCTCTGTGTAAATATTTAATCTGTTTTTAGTAGAAGGGAAACAAAAAGCTCATTCCACTACCACAGACTAATTCAGCACTTGCACGAACTCAGTATAAGAAATTACAAAGCAAAAAGCAGCAGAGAAACAGGTCTATTTAAATAAAAAAATCAGGAAAGATTAATTCTGGCTTTAAAATAGTAAATTTAGTCTGAATCCCATAGTCTTCAGCTTAGGAAGCAAAGACACTTCCCTCCAAAGCTCCGTTTAGTTTTTCCAGTTGTAGATTGAACACCACTTCCCACAGTACCAGAAGTCCAGTACGTTTAACAGGTAGAAAGCTGAATGTGACAACTCTCTCTGCTTCACAAAGGGCCTACAGTGCTGCAGGAGTTGAATGCACTATATGTGAACTGAACTTTTACCACTTGCTACCACTTATTCTGGACAAACTCACAGTTAAGTTCTCTGTAAAACTGCTAGTGGACTATGTGTGATTTGGACTATGTATGATTTGGAGTTGGGTCCACTGAGTTCAGAGAATTTTCCTTTTCCTAACTGGCATAATAAGAAGAGAATGAGGCTCAATACAGAAAGTTATGAGTTTTGATTTGTCACAGAGAAGTAATGTTTGCTTGGGCTTATTATATTGTGCTAAAATCTGACAGAATATCAAATTCTATCTTTGGCTACAAGTGTGAAAGCCTGTTAACTCCAGGTTAATGAATTTCTCAGAATTTCAGTAACAAATATGTCTGTTCATGTTCTTTTATTTGTATACACTTCTGCCTACAACCTAGGCAGAGCAAAAGACCACACATTTATGAAAGGAATAGTTAAAGCTACAGGGAGCTTTTCCCCGAGCTACTAGGAGGTTATGAGGGGAAAATAAAGGAGACACAGACAGATTTTACAGTGTGGTCTCTGACCCACCTTCAGTTCTCCTTCCTGCCCACTTTGAAACAACTTCAGTGGTTATCCTTCTCCCAGTCCTGAATTCCAAAGGCTGAACTTGCCACACAGAACATCCTTTTTCCTGTTCTGAGGGATTTCCCCATGAAAGGATAACAGGTTCATAGTCTTTGAAAAACATTGCTTTTCAGGAAGGTCTCATCCACGAGGGGAAGAAGCAAGTAAAGGCAAACTACAGCCAATTCTGAAATATCTAGAATAAATTATTCTAGTGCCAGTATCTATTGGCACGTCGTACTGTACCCTCCAGTCTCCATGGAGATATTCAAACCAGTCAACTGAATAAAGTCCCATATTATTGATGGACAAAGAAAAAATCTGTCAATAAGTTTCTACAAATGTGAATTTGCTAAATTAGGCTCTCCCAGAGTTATCTGCATAGAATTTTTTTTGTATCATCTTCCCCTAATATGGATAAATGACAGTTAATTGTGTGATCGATCCAGAAGATTTAAAAAAAAAACAGCCAAGAAAGAAGGCTAGTATTGCCACACTTGTGCTGACCAACATTGCTTTAATTAGCTCATATTAAATCACTGGGCATTTTTCAGCACACTTACTCCAGCTTGGTAATAAAGGATTTGGAGCAGACCCAGTGTACTCACTTGCCAGACAGCCACATGAGGCTATGTAGATATCTAATTGTTCCCTGTAGTGAAGGAATTGCATTAAAGAGTTAGTTACAGTGCTCTAATCTCCTTTCACTCCTCCTCCCCCTACAATGTATTGCAACCTTAAAGGCACCTTTTTTTGAGACCAAATTATGAAGCATGAATACTAAAGTCTCATTTAGACCATGATCCTAACAAGCTGCAGATTACATAAAAACAATTTTGTGCCCTAATAACAGAGTGTACCATTAAGTAATACATAGAGAGGGAAGACAGGGGAAAGGATAGTAGAGAAGGGAAGCTGGAAAAGACACATACAAGAATCTCAGCAGCTCACTAGCTGTGCAGGAAATGGAGGCCAAAGTCTTATTCTAAAGATCTACTTGCTAGTCTAGGTGAGCTTTGCAAGTGAGGCCACAGTTCTGAGAATTTCAACAGATCTGTAAGAAAAATTGGCTTTAATTTTCTTCTCCCTGTGATCCTTTCTGGAAATGCTTGCTATTGCAAGAGCCACATGGAACCTTCTCACTTTAATATAATATAGTATTTTCTCTGTGTGTGTAAGCATTACTAAATGTGCCTGCACTGTTACTTCTGAAGTTATTGTTTCAAAAGCTTTATTTGCATCTCCACTTCAGCATATGAAACCTAACTTTTCACTTCCTACCCTGACCGTATTCTACCTCACATACATCAACTGACAAATGATATTCTCACACACATTCCTTGGGCAAGAACAGCAACCTGGCAGTTATTGTGAGAGGAATTCAATATCTATGGAGAATGAAGATTTCAAAAGGATGAATGAGAATTTGTGCCTCAAATTGCATTCTCTATTAAATAGTAAATTTCCCCAAAATAGAATGACCCTGAATATAAGACCTCTGTTGTGTGCACACATTTTAACACAGTGAGGAGGCTTATATCTTGCCTTCTCTCTCTACTCCCACCTGCACTCCTAACTCATCTATCCCCTCCTACACATTTCATCCTTTAACCAAGTCTTCCATCTCAGATTTCCTGACCTTTGCTCCCTGCTGTTGTTCTGCCCCAGACCTCTGCTGTGCCTTAAAGCGGACAGTATTAAGCTCTTACTCCCAGTAACTTTCTGGAACTATTGTGAAAGAGATGCTTGCATCATTGTCTAACATTGGTGCAAACTCTGTCAGCTGGCTTCCCTAGGTATGAATCCTGAAAATCTTCTCCTAACCCCTTCAGAGAAAAAAATAAGGTAGCATTTAAGTACAGTATGAGGGGCTTGTTTTAGGCCTCCTCATGAGATCAAATGTACACGAATGAACAAAAGCCAAACTGAACCAAGCAAGCTTGTCTCATACTTAGATAAGTAAACTAGAGCAAAGATTGGAATCTGCTGCTGTAGACGCCCCTGAACTTTGATAGGAGACGTGAAAGAATTTTAAGTCAGGTTATTTTTCTGTTGGAAAGGTTGTTCAACTAGGAGATGAGAGACCAATATGTTAGAAGGCTTTTCCATTACTAAAAAGCAATCAATATGTCATTTTGTGTAAGACTATATAGATAGATACACACGTGTATATTTATGTATGTGTGTATATTTTATATACATATACATGTAAACATGAGTTCAAGAACACACACCGGTTTAGACTTGAAAGGAGTACAGGAGAGGATGTGTAGGGACCACCACAGCTGTCTTTTAGGTAGAGGCCAAGCATACATGGCTGGATGTGAACATGAGTAAGGTCATGCCTACAAGGCCTGACTGTTGCATTTACTTCATAATGTTGTAAAGTGGTCATTTGCAGTATAGGCCAACATATCAGCCCATGTTTTCTGCTTATAGGGATATCATATACAACATAGGATAAATAGGTTGCCAGCATATCGGTGGAGAATAAGGTAAGAATGTCCTTGTCAGAGCAAGTGCCATATGGCTGGCCACACTCTCTGAAGGACAGCTCACAGTGCAGTATTGGTGCCCTAGGAAACTCTAGGGACAGCAACAGAGAACTGGTATCTCAGATTGCAAATTTTAGGCTCAATCAGTGTAACCAACAGTACAGTATCACGTCCTTTGGTGATACTAGCCTTAAAGAATCTTGCTATTGCTGCAGGGTTTTTTGCCAAGGCCCTTTGAAAATAGGATTTGGTTCTTAAAAAATACGTTTGTAACAATTTTACTCTCTCCTTTTCTATTAGACAGATTTTTTGGATTGCAGTGAGAAATTATCCATCTTTCTTAGTCACAAATACAGGCTTCAGCTTTCAGCTGTCATAATTTGACAAAGAGATTGCCCTTACTGAAGCGCTGTGGATCTACACTAGCTCAGGATGTGGCTAGTAGCTCTAACACTTGCAGGGTTGAGGTTTGGCAGAAACTGTGTTCTTCTCTCTGCAGATCTATATCTATTGAGATTGATAATAATGAGCATACTTAGGGTTATTACTATCTCTAAATAATATATCAGCTATGGCTAACAAATAGCTTTACTGTAGTCTAATAGCTACTTATTATCATAACTGAAATAAATTAGAAAATTGCTAATTCATGTGCTCAAAATGAGCAGCTAAGATGAGAAAGATGAATGAGATTTCCAATTTACCTATTTTGTTGAGGAATAAACAGATATATCATCGCAATTAATGTGTCTGATACTAATTAAAAACAATGTTTGCAATGACCATTTCCGATGTAAAATTACATCGGAGCTGCTCATACGAGACTAGGGAGGCTTTCAAATGCATGAGCTAATTTTTTGCTTTCCCAGCTCTTCTCTCCTCCTCCTCCTTTATGTTTATGATTCCTATCATCATTACCATTAGCTATATCCCATGTAGCATTACTTTATACAGCGCAAGGACTTATTTTTAAAAACACTTTTTGTATAATGTTCTATCCAAATTACATAGTAATTTAACTTAATAATTGCAAAAACTATCTATCTAGTACGTATGAAGAAAAAAAGTGTATTAAGTATTTTCTGCAGCTGAAAAAATGACTTGGAGCATTAGGATGGACACTGTGGTGGGGAAGAGGGGTTTAACTAAAGGCACAAGTTAAGTAGATTAGAGGTAGCTGCATATGGGTGCATAACATATTATAAAAATAAAATATCTAGTGTGGGAGCAGGTCTTAGCAAGTGTAATATGACATCAGATGAATTACAAGAAATTGTGCAAGCTGAGGGTTTGCTATCTCTCAATTTGTATAGTACCTCCTGTACCACAAAGCCTTCAGTTCAGCCTGTTCAGTGATTGATCTGCAGGTCTGTGGTGTCAGGAAACAGTGAACTGAAGATTAGCAGACCTGATCAGTATGGAATAATTTCTTAAATAGCTTTAGTCCTACTTAAAATTCTCATTTTCTTGGGAGAAGATGTCAGGAGCAGAAAAGTAAGAAGGGGATTGGAGGTGATCTCTTCTGGGAAGAAGGGAATGCTATTGAAATCTCTCAGAAACATCAAGGAGGGAAGAAAGCGGACAGTTCTAGGAAGTTTTCTCAGAGACTGATTTTTTTCCTTGTAGAATTCAAAGGCAAACAGCTTTTATCTAGACCCAATTGTGTCTCAGTTCAACCTGCTGAACTAATTATATCTTAAACAGGACTGATACAAAACATGTGGAAGTTCAGGAGTGTTTTCATTGATTTTAATTGGTTTGGATCAGCTTTCAAAAGCTTAACAGTACTTCCCAGCTGACAAGCAAATGGCTCATTACCCCTCACCAGCCACAGTCCATCTCCCTGTTTAGCATTTTGTTTTTATTTTGCAGGAAAAGATACTTGATATTGACAAACAAACCAGAAAGCTTTCATTAAACTAGAGACCTATGGGACAGAAATCTCCTCTCTGTAGAGCTCTGCCAGTCAGTTTCTTTAGTAGCACACATAAGAGCTCTGTTAACTTCCTTGTTGGGTAGAAACTCCACAGAGTAAATCTGAAAGAGGGATACTGTAACACAGTCTGAAATCCATTACAATACAGCTCCAAATTCATTTTCACTTGAGAGTTTGAGAAAACTGTAAACTTGCTCTCACAGAAATCCAGGTTTGAATTCACTGAAGCTGCTCAGAGGACTTAATATTATTTTTACTACTTCATATCATACAATCACAAAATTCTCACAGGCTGATTCAGTCATTATTTTTACTTGTCATAGGATATAAGCACTCAGAAGGTGAATCTGAATCTAGTTCAACCTATTTATCTGTTCAAATGATAAAGTTCGATCAGTTAAATAGTTAGTTGGATCTCCTAGTTAGTCAACTAGGAGAAATATTTATAAGTTGACATGAAAGAAAGTAGCAGTAAGACATAACAGACCAAGAAATAAAATAATAATAATAAACAAACACCTCCACATCCCCAGAAAGATCAGGTCCTAGACCTTTGAATACACAGTTCAGAAAGAACAGGAATAGCCAGAAGAGAAACTGATCCTTATAGGTCTGAAATAAAAATATTTAAAGGATCTCAGAAGCAAAGGCAACACTGGCAACGTAATCTTTTTAAGGAATCTACTCAAGAAGCCTAGTGACAATGAATTATTGCTAGTGGTGAATAAGGGAATGAGAATTTACTCTTTCAAGGTGCTTGGAATTCAAGTTTAGCTGGAGCAAGTTCTTGTTTTCCTGAAAAGGGGACATGTTCTCCTGCTAACAAGGCTCTTATTCACACTGGATGATTTCTTTCAGTAAGAAAACAAGAAACTAGTGCATGTGAAAAAAAAAGTTTCCATTAAATAAAACTATCTTTACCACCACTTCTGTGAAAGCAAGTTGATTTTCACAATTATATATATATAATTTGCACAATTATATATATTATATATATTTATATATGCCACCAAATCTCTCTGAAGCAATATGTTAAAATTCAAATGAATAACATTCCTGTCCTTTACATCTCCCCTGCTTTCCTTTCAAACATTCATTTTACTAAAACTTTCTGATTGTC
Organism: Crypturellus soui; assembly: GCA_032275445.1. Taxonomy (NCBI): domain Eukaryota; kingdom Metazoa; phylum Chordata; class Aves; order Tinamiformes; family Tinamidae; genus Crypturellus; species Crypturellus soui. The sequence goes on along the minus strand of JAUBNY010000396.1, from coordinate 28,273 downwards.
CAAGTGTTCCAAGTTCTCTCAACTTTGTCTTGTATTATCTAGCAGCATAACTGCTGCCAGAATACTGAGCACCAGCAGTCTGATTGGTGACTGGGATAAATATGGAGCTTAATGGTGGATAACTGACTTTGGTGCAGTTTCATCAATCAAACAGTGATAAACTGCTTTCTCTTCCTGCAGGTACTCTTTTTAAGAAAAAAAATGCATTGATTTTTTTCATCAGACAGACATATTAACCAGCAAGACACAATGCATTCCTCTGTCTGCATGGGCATTTTGAGTAACAATTGATTTTTTGACTCTACTGGAAATCAGTCACTAATGAGTGGTAAACTGAGGGAGGAGGGAAAGGGCTATTCTTCTTGCCCTGGTGCCAGAGGCCCAGAACTAACACGTGCAACAATAAATAAATAAATAAATATAGGAATAAAGAAGGATAAGAAGACTTTTTTTTGCCTTAAAATTTTCAATTTATGACTATATAAATCTGTAATGGGAAACTAGACAGATTAGTAAAATTAAAAAAGGAAACACATTTGATTGCTCTAATCATCTATTGATAAGTCTATCTATAAAGTAACTGGGTAATAGAGCCAACTCAAGTCCTTTTGTGGCTGATCATTAAAGATCCTGCGGCACTTTTCACAATGGGATACGAGTTATCCTCCCTGTCCTTGCCAAATTCAATCACAAGTTTCTTCTGCCTGTTTTATCTGGGTAAGACTTTGCTTTTCATTTCCTGTACAAAATTGTTGTATAATGTTTCTGTGTGCTATTAAATAGCTGCAGTTGTCCATCTTGAAGATTGCTGTATCAGATGAAATGATTTCTGTATTACAGATATGACAAGTGCTATCACTGGCCTTTGAAAGTCCATGGTACTTTGCTGTTTAGGAGTAGACCTAATTAGTGGATTGGCTCCTCAGCTGGAAAGTAGAACTATGGTAGGACAATCCCTTTTTTTCCACTTTCAAAAACTCCAGTTTAGAAACTTTTCCACTAATAGCAGAATTCAGCCTGCAGAACCATCACCGCTTGAGAAGGTGCTTAGGCAGGAGGGAAAGAATGACTGTGCTCTGCGTGCTGAAGTGCTTCCAAACAGTCCAAACATGGACCCCCCTCTGAAGATTAGTGATATATAAAAGCTTTGTTCCCACATCACTATTTTCACAGAGAAACCAGAAAGGCTGGTTATAATAATATGCCTAATATATACCTAATACCCAATATTAGGCATATAGCCCATATTTGGGCTAAAATATGTTGAAAATTGTAATAATATCTGGCCTAGGGATGTGACCCCAGGACTTGAAAGCTACCTACAGACACTAGATCCTGAATCAAGTTAATCATAACTTATTTATTTGGATTGAGATAAGTTAAAGGAAGTTATCTCCAGGATGATATTGTAGCACGAATAGAGGGATGGTCATAAGCAATGTTAACGCTATGTTGTATGTGTGCATATGCACAATAGTAGGAAAAAAAAATTACTTCTTTACCAAAAGTCTAAAGTAATTGAATAACAGTTACATTTATTAGCACATTACTAATTAAACTTCAGCAAGTGTTCTTTTACAGGAAAAAAAAATTAAATTATCACTGAATTTATTCATTGTCATTTTATTAATGCTGAAATAAGTGATTTCTTGCGATCCTTATAAATTATTAGCTAGAATAATTTCTCAAATGGTTCCATACCCTTTTGTTAATAGGAGTGCTAAAGAAAGATCAGCTTACATTTATTCTCTGTATTTCCTATTTGGTAGATTTCGAATACAGCCTTCTCCATGGGGTGGAAAAAGGTAATATAATATATATACAGGGGAAAGTCAAGCTTGGATTTATACGTTGGGATCCTTACGATTTATTTTGGAGGGTCTTTTTTTTTTAAAAAACTCTGCACAAGATTATTGAGCTTCTTTATTTGGCTCTGTTTGTTTGGGCTCTGCAGCAGCTTGATAAGAAGCATTAACGTGTGAAGGTAAACAAGACAAATTTATGCATACAGCCCTTCCTACTTATATTGCTTCCTCTGATATATTGCAGTTATCAACAGAAAAGCATTATGTACCACACTAATTGAGTCTCTCCTTAGGATCATTATTACTATTAGTGTTGTAGCAATATAGGAAGACAGAGCTGTGGAGTCCGTTATGCTAGGTACTGTACCAATGGTAATGGCTCAGGCAACCTTTTGGATTTAAGCAGATTTGGATTTAAGTAGAGTCAAATAAATGATGCCGAGAGTGAAGTTGTCATCTCCTTGCAAATGAGACCTAGTTATGTCTGCTGCTCTCTGCCTTTAAGATAGACTTCCATGACTAGTAGTTGCTCTCATTTGAAATCATAGCATCAGAAGTAGCTAAATTTCCTGTTCATTTTTGAAGAAATCTATTGACTGTGCTTTAAACACTACCCACACCTTTCTCTAATGTGCATATTATGAGAGAATTAATGCTTGGAACTCACCTGCTCACCTACAATACACCTACAGTGTCCACAGACCTAGAATGGTCTAACTAGCTAAAATCACTTGTGTATGGATTCTAGTAGATTATACATTAGTATAATGTATAATGCAAATTATTACTTATTAATTATTTTAATTAAGGCATTAATTAAAGCTCTTTTAGACATTGACTAGTAAGATATAAGGAAACAGAAAGAATCTAATGTGGTAAGTTACTTAAAAAGCCTAATTCAAATGTATCAAATGCTTATATACTTATTTACAAAAAGTAGTACTGTAAAGTACTTCAATACTCTGATGTGTAATTCTGACATAATAGCAACATGTAAGAAGACAATTGTCTGTTCAACACTTTTTTCTTAAGAAAAGATAGAACAGAAGTGTAGAGATAAAGATTAGATCCTTTTATTTTGTAGGAAAAGAGTATTTTTCTTTTTTTCCCCTTTTTTTCCCTTTTTTAAAGCATACTTATTTTGTTGAAACCCAATTCATGAGACCAAAATTCAAACACTGGTCAGAAGAGACAGCTTTTACATGTTTATACCTGGGAAGCACTGAAGTCATTGATTTTTGAATTTAGGAGTCTTGTCTTTTTTGATGCATGCTTAAAAACGTACTTAGATTGCTGTAATTTACTGAGTTATTTTTGTTCTGCTCACTCTCTGCCTAAATTGAAACATGCTATTTATTTTTAGAAAATTCAGTTTTAGATCTGTGCAGAGATCACATTTCATGTCTACATGAAAAAAGCTCCCTCAGATATACAAGAATCTAATTCACCACCATACTGAAATTTTTTCTCAAACTAGGTGTTCAATGAAGACAAAGAAAAGAGAGGGAAGGAAATTCTCTAATATTCATCTCTTCAGAAGAATGAGCAGGATTGTCATATAATCAATCCCTATAAACCCAAAAAAGGCTATTCTATATATAAGACCTGCATTTTATGTAACTTCAGCCTGCACAAGTCTATCAATGACAAACAGCAAGATCTGTTATGACAGTACCACAGCAGAGCAAGTTTCTGCAATGGCAGGGCATTACCATCTGGGGAACAGGAGGTGGGGATGGTGGGGGAAAGGCAGGGGAACTCTTTTTCATATCTACTGCCAACCAAACCTCCATCTACTCCTTTTGGGCCCAAAGCTCCCACAAACATGACTGAAATCTCCTGCTACTTTGCTGTTGTCTTTTCAGGCTATGCAGTTTATTCTGTCAAACCTAGAGTAGAAAAAACTCATCTTTTGAGGCAGAGCATGGGCTAAGGACAAGGTGCAGCTAGATTCAAGGTCTATTGTGTTCAGAGAAGAATGGCTGTGACTTTAACAGACCTTTCCTCAGACTCATTCTGCTAATCATTATCTGTGAATAATTTTAATATTTAATATTAACATTATATAAATGTTATATAATTTTACTTTGAGAAACTACTCTCTCAACAGAGAGACTCTTTACCTACACCCAGACTTTACTTACACCCAGATCTTTACTTTCCTGTTCAATGTTATTTAGCATTCATCCAGGTGCTGGAAGACTCTTAGGCCTGAATCTACTCCTGTTCCTCCCAAGCCCTGAGCACAGAAACTCATGAACACAGAAATAGATTCAAAGTTAACTATAAAAAATAAAGTGTCTATTTTGGGTAGAAAACACTTTTTATTTTCTAAAGGCCGGAGAATAAGATTTTTTTTCATTATGATCATACTTGTCACTTCTTTCAGTTAATTTCATTTAAAGAACTGTCATCGATTTGGTGAAGATCACAGAGTCACAGTATGGTTGAGGTTGGAAGGGACCTCTAGAGATCATCTAATCCAACACGCAGAGCATGTGGCCCAGGATGGTGTACATCAATAACAGCTACTTGAATAAAAGCTGAAATTCTTCTAATATGGAGATTTTATTTTTATTATGTTTAGTTCACAAGTATTTAAAAAAAAAGACAAAATAGATAGAGGCCATATGCCTTCCTTATGAAGGTTTCAGATCCTCACAGGGATGTTGGAAATAATATTAGAGAATATAGAAATAGAATTGTACTGCCTCATATCCTAATTTTAAAAAATATAGATTTTTTTAAATGCTGCCCTTTTTAAAAAAATATATTGCTGATAAAGAGATTTTATAGTAGGATACCTAAGACTTCAGCCATTATAAATAATACATTAAATTGTTTTAGATCATACCCTCTGCACTTGAGATTTTTTTCCTCCCCTATAATTACAAGCACATATTCTTTATAAGTAGAGCAAATTCTTAAAAACAAAACAAACAAAAAACACAAGAAAAAAGAATAGCAAAGAAAGACAAAAAGCAAGCTTTTCATATGAACCTCTATTAGAGGACTAATTCTATACAGAGAGAATATCTCTACAGTACATGTTTTTTTAAAACAAAAAATGAAAAAATCCAAGTTGTTTAAAATAGTGATCATCAGTGTTTGTTTCCACATAGAAGTTAATAGATAAAAAGTAGACTTGAAAATACGACTAAAATGTTATAAGAAAGTGCTAATATATTATTTTTTAAAAAGTTTATTTTTAAATAGTTTATTTTTATAATCTATTTACAGAGAAGCATTCTCAACAGTAGGCCAGTAATTCATAACTTGATTATTTCTGCAGAATTGTAATGGGGAGTGGTTGCTCTTGTCTCATTAGGAAGATTTCTAGATGCTCAGAAGAAGCCTCTTCCCTTGCTCTGAGAGTCCAGGAGCTCTGCACTACAAACATTTTCTCCCAGTAATGTTTTTCTTTCTTAAAATACCAGAACCTTGGATTTCCACATGTATACCAGTGTTGTAAATGCAGCAGCTGTCAAGTATTTCCTAATAATCGCTATGTACTTTGCTATGGTTCCACTTAGATAATTCAAGATTATATTCTTAAACTTTCTATAGAAGATCAAGCACAATTACCTCAAGAGTTTGACCCAAGATTAATATCTAGCCCCTAATAGGAACCATTAAACTAGATCTGGGAAGATGAGATAAGCTCTTCAGTTGATAGTGGAAGTAAAGCTGGTTACAGGCCAAATTAACGGTATCTCTTGGCTGTTTTATCTCTCTCAATTAGCTGTGAGAAATGAAATGATCTCTGGCAGAAAAGGCTCATGCTTACATGATGTTATACTTGCAAAACTGTAGATTTGCAAAGCAGTTATTTGTATGAAAAGCAAAAAAACATTATGTTGAATAAACTACACCATGGATTTTTGCTACTTTCAAGGACAGCACACTATTACTCACTTCAGACAATGAATGCAGCAAAAGTAAGCAGATTTGAGTTGATACAAGTATGTGGCATAGTTATGGGTTGAACCCATCAGAAATCTTAATTATTTCCTTCAACAGACCTTCCTCTCCACTTTTTCTTCTCTATTCTCTTTATAGTGTTCCAAGTGAGGAAAACAGATATAACTGGCTTACTTTATTAGTAATAAACCGGAAAATTCCACTTTATTTGAATAGGAATCAGACTGACAAAGATTTAAAGCAATTTGAGAGAGAATTTCCCTAGCACACCATGGCTTTTACTTTTCTCTAATGGGTTCCAAAAGTATCAGGCTTCAATCAACATCAATTTCTGAAAAACTCAGACATGAGAATTAGACATGAGGCAACACGTACTTAGGTAACGTACACCACTTTTTCAGAGAAATGTCTAAATGTCTGAAGGAAATTAGCCAAACCAGAATATATGCATATATATATTTATATATATATATTTATTCTTAAGGCGCAAAAGGGCTGAACATACATTAGCATGTATTTAAAAAGGTAAATCATAAAAATGCTAGACCACTTGATGGAATTCAATTTAGAACTAGAGAGTCTGAGGGTTGAGCAATGTATTTGTAGACCTTTTCTGGCTAACAATCAACAGTGTTCTACACCTTTAGAGCTCCTTTTTATTTTTTTTTATTTTTTTTCTCCCCTGTGTGGCTTTTCAGTCTGGAATTACTTCTCATCTATTGAACAGTTCAATGAATGACAGCAAAAGCACATCCCACAGCCCTCTCACCCAAATACTTTGTTTCTATGTGCGGCTTCTATCACTTGCTCGCATTGTGTTAGTATTTGAAATTTCTACCCAACTTCGTTCAAGCCTTTATTCCCTAAAACACCCTCTTCTCCTTCCTCTAATATTACCTTTTGCCTTTAACGTGCCTAAAATAGCACTGGAGAAGGCACAGGTCTATGGCTAGTCCTGAGGGTTGGGCTTGCTGACTCCAGGCTCTCAGCTGGAGAAGCCGTGCACAGAGAAAGATGTTGTAATTGTTGAGCCCAGGATAAAGGTTTCACCTTAGCCAGGGCTTCAGGCTCCCAGTTCACCTCTACTCCTGACTGGACACAAACCTTCCTCCCCTAGTCCTTACCTCTGTTATGAAGCAACAAGAGCATTACACAAAGAATTAGCAGTATCTGATAGAATATAGTCGTGTCTGTATGACAAATGACCTTATTATAGAGAGGTTTACAAAAAAAAATTTTAACAAAATGAACATATAATGCATGCTCATAGAAACAGAGAGACAAGGTAAGCCAGTAGTACAATGTCGTACTACTATGCTGTATACCTCCCAGACTGACTTCATAACTAAGAGAAGTTTCAGTATATACATAGTTCAGCATATACTGCTGCTGCACCCTCAGCCAATATGCATATATATTATTCAATCAGACATACAAGTATTCAGTAGCAGAAAACAATGGTTTCTAAATGAATTATTTTAATGAAAACCAAAAATTCATTTCATAACATATTCAGCAAATACTATCAAAGCAGGTTTCCTATCTGTGCATGAATATTTAAATATGCCAGGAACTTGTGTTCTTTAGTTCTTAATAAGACTCCTCAGAAAACAACTTTTCATTCAATTGGTCAGGTTGGTTAATATCAGAAGAATATTAAGTTGTATGCATACCTAGTTTGCGGGGGAGGGGGAGAAACAAGAACTTTATGACACAAATCACAGAAGGAAAGCGGAATTTTTCAACTGCCTAGGACTCACACGCATCTAAATATATTTTCATATGTATAGTAGGTGTTATTTTCCTGATCCTGAACTGCCCTACTCAGCATGAAAATCCTGCTGTAAACCGTTGAATAGTTAGAAGTCTTTGATTAAAACAAGCAAAAATACCTGCAAAAGGGAAGGCAAGCAAAGCATACATCTTTTTCTGCAGCGCCCTACAACAACTTTTGCTTTCAGAGATCCGTAAAGGTGCAAGAAAACATCACATTAAAGGTTTATATCATGATTATGTGGTATTACAAGTTGTGTTAAGACAGTATAGACATACATAAAAGGAAAAGGTGTTTAACACTCTTTAGAGCAGAAAGTAGATGCATCTATGGAAAGGAAAAGAGTATTTTGGTGTTTCTTTGAGATTATACCACATTTACTCTGATTTGGATGTAGGGTAACGGTTAGACAATGATGCGCATTCTAGAATTCTGTTTCAACATAACCAGAGAGGCGGAAAAGGAAGCTAAAAACAGTAAAAAGATACAAAAAAAAATAAAAAATAGAGTTAAACAAAAGCAAATTTAGAGATTTTTCCCAAAAGTCAATTATAAAAAAATCACACTTTCTGTAGTTCAGTGTAGTGTCCAAAATTTTACTTTTAATTAATTAAAGGAACAAAAATTATATCTCTAAAGCAGGAAGGCAAAAAGCTTCTTTTTCCTTTCCTTTTTTTTTTTTTTGCTGTTGTTGCTGTTTAAAATTGAATTTTCATTTACGTATTTATAGGTAGAAAACATATCTTTATAAATAACATTAAGATAATCTGTCCCAATTTTGGATGGACACAGAAAAGAAACAAAGTATATCTTTGCACTGTATTTCAGCATTGCTTACATTTCAGCACAGACAGGTACTTTTTCCATACTTGAATCCAGCTATATTTTGATGAAACCACATAAATCTTTAACATAGTAAAACAATTTTTTGTTATAATAGGGTTAAATATAATAAGGTTAAATAAGGTTTTGTTATAATAAGCTTAAAATGCCAATTGGACCTTAAAATTTTTATACAAATCATCCTTATACAGCTTAGGACTGCAAAGAAAACATTTAGACACAGAAATCATCACACAGGACACCACCAGACCTACTTCTGTCATTTTAGCAGTGGGAATAAGAATTAAGGCTCTGTTAAGGAGTTTGAATCACCAGGTGATATCAGGGGTTAGCCTACTGCTAGAAAGACACCTTTGAGTTTCACCTCCGCCCCAGATGTGCTAAGAACTACTTTGATGCACATGATTTAATAATACTCTGACCTGAATACAGGCAATGAGAGTTTGTCTCTGATTTCAGGAGAGCCGGGATTCGAAACTCAATGAAGTCAAAGGGAGCTGCATTGACTTAAGTTTGGTGGAATTTAACTATTTTTTAAAAGTTTTTCTAGGAGGTAGAGGCTGTTTCACTCTAAATTCTAAAAATTCTGCTTATGCAGTGTCATTCGGTGAAACTTGGGTCAGAAGAAGGGTTAAGAGAGTGGCCATTACTGTACTTAATTTCTTCGACTCACATAATTGGCACTTATTGCCAGAAGAAAAGTATTGAATTTATGTGTCACTAAAATAGACCCAGTAAAGGTATTTCTAACCTTGCACAAGAGTATTGATGCCTTCCAAATATAAAAGGTTCGAGGTATCTCTTTTGTTTAGGAAACTCTTTAAAGCTGGATCATTACAATGTGCAAAACTTTGGATTTTAAAGATCAGGTACACTGAAGTTCCTATCAACATTGTTCCATGATTCCTTGACAGAGACATTGGACAGGGAAGGTCACTGAGTCTCCTCTACCTACCTGCTGGAGTAACAAAGGTGTTGTGGGCATCTGGTGTCTCTGACATCTTCACTTTTTCGCCAGGCTTATTTGAAATTTGGTAGGACATCCTCATATTATTAGAGGAAATTGGACAGATAGCATTAAAACAGAAAATAATAGTAAGAAGTTGTGAAACATATGATTGAAATTTAAAGGTTACACTACTGAAACAGGTCCAAATACATGCATTTGTACTTGCCAGAACTGAATCTTATTAGCACCTTCAGGATGCTACTGACTTAAGACTAATAATTAATTTCATTGAATTTCAGAAGATGCAAGCAATCAATAAGTCTTCTAAATATTCAGAGAGGAATTCAGTATTTAAATATAACAACTAGAATATTTATGATGTCTTTTTCTACTGGCCTCTATCTATGAACATTTTATTTCTCACCAGTGTAACCTGATCAGCAGTTTTTACTTCAGGTCTGTCCCATTTTATCTCATGCATGGGACCTCCTCCATCACTACCACTTGCCCCCAATTCCTCCTCACCTAAGATTATCACTGAATTAATTTATAGGTTGTGGTTTCCCTACCATGTACAATATATATATTTTTTATTTTCTTTCTTTTTTAAGGCCAGCTCATATTCTCTTCAGTCCTTTTACATCCCGAACTTTCCCTTATTTAAATGTTGCTTCTTATGATGCAAGAAAATTTGAATGTAATCTGATAAATGTTCATAATGAGACTCAGAAAAAGATGTGTTAACACACATCGAAAGTGATCACACATCTCATATAAAACAAAAAGAAAAAGGGGAGGAGGGAGTAGATTTCATCAGAAATAGATATATGTAATACATAGTCATAAATAGTATTGGAAAGGTACAGGGAACTGCTAGCAATCAATGGAAAAAAAAAAAAAGTATCAGTCCCTATCTCCAAACCAAAATAACGTATGTAGAATAATCTCAGCCTATGGTCTGATTCACCATGGAAGGACTATATTGAGTCTAACATATGTAAGCAATTTAAAGTACAAGGAGAGCATGTCATACACGAAAATTAAGTACTAAAAAAAGATGAAACTTTATAGTTTAAATATCCATACACCCACCCCCAAGGCATTTACCTAATATTGAAGATGGAAAAAGAAGTAGGTCAAATTTATCATTATGAAATGACATACCCATGTGATGAACTAACTTTGTCTATCTTATTAGCAGAAAGAAGCACAATGTGTCATGGGAATGTTTACTGAGTTTAAAGGATGTTATTCTTTTACTACATTTTTTCAGTAGTGTATTTAAGATATAGCAAAACTACTTTTGGTTAATAAGCATTAAAATACTTTCCAGTATATAGAAAAATAATTATTCTATATACAGGAAATGCAGTGTATTTTTACATCTGCATTCAAGTATTTAAATTCACTAGGAATAACTCCACTTTTTGCAAGACATAACTGGAGGAAACAATAGAGATAAATTATTGATAAACTATTTTTACTAAAGGCAGACTTGCTACATGTCTTTGAAGTTCAAAGTAACTTGATAATTTAAGTAAAAGATTTTGTTTTACTCACTGAAAACTGAATTTAAATTACTATTCAAAATAACTTTCAAAATCAATGAGAAACTTATAATGGTCATGCATGAAGTACATGCAATAATTAGTCATGTACATTAATAATTATTTAATTATAGTCTTAACTGGGTAAAACATACCTAAGAAGAGCACAATTAAACCCAATTAAAACTGACACATAACTAAGTGGTTTTCTGCATTGTAAGCTAATGTAACACATCTTAGTTTGCCCTCCTTGCATTTGCTTATTTCCTTTTATTCATGCTAACAGCTTCGCATGAATACAAAAGATGGACAATAACATTTCCACCAAAAATATATTATAGAGTATAATACTCAACTGAAATTTAGGTTTTAAAATTTATCATTTAAATCTTAAATAATGATTTATTTATAAGCTTTCTTTTCATAATGTACAAGAATTACGTGGATGCTCATATGAATTATATTCCAGGAATAACAGAAACAGGAAAACCATCTTCAGTATGGTCCAAGAGAGCACAGAATATTTCTTGAGAGATTTACTTCAGTAATGCCTGGCACAGACTGCACATATCATCTTTATATGGCAATTACATTTAGATCTCAAGATTTACTCAGGCAGCTGAGTAAAATCAATGCAAGCTTCTTGCCCAAAAAGAAGCTCAAAGTTTAAATATCATAATGTCTCTGACCCTTAATCTCTATGAGAAGGTTCATCTAAGAATTGTAAATTCCACTTAATCTAACTCTGTTCGATGGTCCAAGAATAAAAACAAATGAAAAGGAATTTATTTGCATTTCCATTGATTAGCCCCAGAAACAAATCTAAATAATCCTTTTAGCTTTATTGTTGAACACGTTTGCTCAAAAAAAGGACAAATCTCACCCTCTGTGCTTTACTTCACAACTATTAGCCAAGGATAGCATGATTTCTCTACCTCTCAGCTGCATTCTAAGAAATTCTTCACTGAAGACAGAGATGGGCTTAGGAAAAGGATAAAGTCTATATATAGTGTTTACATGTCTCAGGCAGAGAGGGGTTTATACAACAGTGGCCTACTCAGTGAAGAACCTCAAAGTCACTGAATGAACAAGACATAGATAAAGGCATTAGTCTCTCTCATTCCCTGAGTTCCCTCTCAATTAAGAAGTTTAAGAAGTCAGCATAATGGCTGTATAACCTCCTCTAAATGCTGTGATGCCTATAACATTATTCTTATGGGAACCAGCTGCTCATTCTTAATGGACCATGTGTGAATTATCAGAAAATGCTAGCAGCTGTTTTGCAGGTTCTGAATATAACTTCTAAATCTATTTTATGACTAATTGACACCCTTTCCCTCTTTTCCCTCACTAAATTCCTGTTAGATTGCATTTTTTAAGGTTTATATTAATCTAAAAAGAAACCTAAAGTGGTGGTTGTAACAAGAGAAAATCTGACCAGATATTAGAGAAAAATAAAAATAAATTCCCATGGAGGGAACTCAAACATTGGCCAAAAAGGCTGTGGGATCTCCATCCTTGGAAATATTTGATTCTGAACATACAACTTGATAGTTGGATCTAAATTCAAAGCTAGCTCTGCTTTGTGTTGGGGCTTAACCAGATTAACTTCAGAAATCCCTTCAAACTACATTATTTTAGGATTCTCTATTTCTATTTTTCTAAACTCTCTCTCTAACTCTCTATTTCTCTTTTTCTAAAGTGTGCTATCTGACATAACATGCCCATATCAAACAAAAAAACTAACAAGAAGATGGAGATAATCTTTCAGATATGAATCATGGACACTCCTAATGCCACCTGCTTTGCATCTGGTGACTCTGAAACTCCAGAACTGATTATTACACACATCCCTGCTTGACTTGAGTCAAGCATGGATATTATACACAAATTATTTACATCTTGTTCCACATAACCATGTTGCCAGATTCTGCCTCAGAATACTCTATTTTAGGCATATGAAAGCAATATATTTTTCCTCACATACCCCCCAAAATCCTAACACCTTAAATTCTTACTTAATTTGTTCTGAAGTAAAAAAATGTTGTGGAATTTTGGGAGACAAATTAAAAAAAAAAAAAGAAAAAAAAAATCCTGTTAGATTTAGGCACTTTTTTCCCCCTAGTTGCTGGAGTATGTAAAATGAATAAATGATAAATATTATTGAATTTCGATGAAGATATAACAATTTCCTTTCAGTGTCTACCAAGTGATGGCAATTTTACATCTGCTTTGTGTTGGATTCTAAAATTTTCAAGACACAGGTATTAATGATAAGAAATATTAATAGACTTTGCAGAAGGCTTTATTTCACATGAAATCATTAAATTGTAAGTAATGTATAAGTATCAAATGTGTAAGTATTAAATGTGTAAGTAAGTATCAAAAAACAAACAGTACAAAGGCAGAAATAACAGAATTTAATCCAAGAAAGTAGAGAGTATTTAGAACACTGATTAGACTTCAGTTTAAAATGTCAAGAAGTTTATTCTTTGTCAGTGATTAATGCCAAAAAATGTTAACTTTTTAGGCGGCTTTTGCTTATATCTAAAATAACTGTTGTCTAAGCTCTAGTGATATTTAAGAACTTAAAGCTGAAAAAAAGAAAAAAAATAAAGAATAAACATTCCCCCCTCCAAAAAAATGGGAGTTTTTATTTTCCTATATAATATACTTTTTATTATAGGTTTATGGTTCTAGGGAAAACATGATTGGGCCATTTTTGAATCAATCCCTGTGGAAGAGGTCCCTTTACTCTCTATTGTCCTTATATGCCACATTTTTTTCCCTGAACAATTTGAAGGTCATTGGTTCAAATGAATGATTCCAGAGACCAAATTGTCTGAAAGCAATTTCTGATAGGGATTTACCCACATAAAGAAGTGTTTTCTCTGCAATACACTTGAAATGCTATTGAGATGCTTTAATGTAGGACTGAATAAGAAAGAAAAATGAGACTGAAAATCAGGAGCATTTTAAAAAGTAATGAATTAGATGATAATAAAGCCACTGTTCCAAAATCAGGAAACACAAGAATAAAATTATGGTCTTCATCCAGATCTCAGCAGTGGAAGAAAGTAACAAAGAGGAAATTAATATATATATACATATATATATATAATAATAAATTAAATTAAATTAAATAATTAAAACCAGGAACTAGCATCTGATTTATATTGATTTTTGCCTATGAAGTTCCTAACTGTGCTAAGGGAAGTCAAAAGTATAATGGAAAAAACACACCACTGATGAGGCAATATGAAGGACTTTAAGGAAGAAAGTTATTCTCACAATTGTACTAACCGATTGCTCAAGGGAACTAATAACATTTTTAATGGGGATGCCTGTATGATAAGAGTTTTAATATATATTTATTTTCTTTTAACACTTAAGGATGCTTTCTTACTTTCAAATTCATTAGTAACAGAAGATTATTTTGAATGCTATGTATAAGAAAAAAATAGGTTTTTTGTATACAGACACCTTTTACTCAATAAGTAGAGATGATTCCTAACTGTGGACATCTTTGGGTCACTGGATTGTTTATCCTTAAGAAATGATAGGTAAATTTCTGAAGAGAAGATCAAAAACATCCAGAATCTTTTATGTTTCAATATTCAAGAAGTAATCATTATGTTTTTGTAACAACAAACAGAATTATTGACATTTTAACACCTTTAGGTGTGCTTTTTGATTATGCTGTTTTTTTGAAACATAGCTAACATGAAGAATCCCTCCCTTTTCTGTGTCTGTGAGGCTTTCTTGTGAACTATATCAATGATATAAATGAATATGAGAAATAGCTCCAACTTTTTGGGGAGCCAGAATGCCATGAAAAGTCTGACCTCAGTTTTGCTTCAGATAGCAGCCCTTAAATGACATCAGAGTCCATATTAAAGGAATGAAGAGTGGACTGACAGATCATATAAGAAGACCTTAAACTGGAAATCAAATGCCCCCTACTCCTTTACACAACACATGGGCACATTTTTATTTGCGTTTTATTGCCAAGGTACGTTGCTTTTCTTTTGGTGGCCTGAATGTACACAATTAATAGCCAATAAAGGTTGTCTGGCACAAAAGTAAATTGCAAAGAATCAAGAAGATATGGCAGGTCTGTAGGATTCAGCTTCATACATGGATGGATACTATCCTGGGAAGCAATTACCCTGGAAAGGATTTAAAGGCTGTGGTGGTTAGGCAACTAAGAGGAGTTCCAGGGGAATAAGGCTGCACAAAGGGCTAGAGGTGGCTGGATACATGGAGTAATAAGAGGGATGGGCAGTGATTCTGCCTCAGCCTGTGGCATCACTAATGCAGTTACACTGCATACAGTTCTCTTTCCCTTAAGTAACGTCTACTGAATAATAATGATTAAGACAATTCAGGGTTTGGGAAAAAAAATCCCATTTAGGATGTCTCGAGGAACTCATCCATACAATAAAACAAAAATTATTGTGAGATTATTTAATAAGTTTCTTCGCACACACACACACACACATAATTAGTGGATATTAAGGAGCTCTTTAACTTGCACAATAAGAACAAATTATAAATTGCAAACAGAAATACATAGAAACAAAAGTAAATATCTGGAGAAAGGACTGGAGCCTTTGTCTTTCGAAGGCTTAAAAAATAGACACGGTCTTTTTGAAATATGTGCTTTAATGCATATAACATGTAGGAGTAAGACTAATCAGTCTAGATCATACTCTTTGCTTTGTCTTTAATCTCTACAAATATGATGACATTTACACATTCAGAATATTTTAGCAGTTAAAATGGATTTTCTTAGGAAAAAAAGTCCTAAAAAAGAGGGCACCATATTTACCTGAACTGAACTGAATCATGAATGCTAAAGCAGTGCTCACAGGGACAGACTTAACAGATATTTTCTGGAGCAAGTATCAGTAGAATGTGTGCATAAACAAACGTCCCAGGCTGCTCACCAGGATCCTACAACAATCAGCTAAGGGCATTTTCCTCCCTAGAGCTCCTCAGAGGCCCCAGAGGTAGAAAGTGAATGGGTTTTGTGGGGAAGAATGTTCCCCAAGTGCTGTGTTCCTCCCCTTCTAGCCATCTCCCACTGGCACTCATGCAATCTATGGGGAAAAACAGGTCTTCAGGAATTTAATTTAAGGTTACATTTCTTTCAGTTTTAAGCTTTCCATTTTTGTTTTCTTTTTTCATTTCATATATGTTGGAAATGTATATACAAAGAATTCCCAGTCTCCAAATTATAGGCTTATGGAAAAAGCCTAGAATATAAAATTCCTTTTTGGATTACTCTTTACCAATAAAAGTTCCTCCTCTTCTAGAATTCCTCTTTTTTTTTTTTTTTTTACTTTCCAAAAGATGCTAAAAACTGCCTTTATATTATATATATATATAAAAAAATACAGCCTGCTGTTCGACAGTATGGAGGCCCAGCACAACGTCTGGTATAACAGCCAAGGTATAAACCTGATCACTGAATAATGCTGTTTTTAAAATAATTCATATTTCCACCATTTTCTTTGCTATGCTTTTAATCCAGATAGAGTGCAATAAATAGTTGTTAATATATCTGAAAAGGGTGGGTGCTGTGCTAGGAGAAAAAACACTATTCTGGCACAGGATGGAGGGCAGCAGAGGGCTTTTTAGTTTGGTGTTCCCACTGAAATCCTCTACTGAAGAATGATGGTCTTAAAGCAAAATAAATAAATATATATGTATATTTTTTAATTACTTGATACCTGCTGTAAAGTGTTATTACAAAAAAAAAGACCTAGGTATCAGATATTCTATTATTTGTCCAACAATAGCAATTAGAAACAACATAGCTAAATATTCACATAGAGTTCCAATCTTCTAAATATATGAAAGGAGATGTAAGAAGCCTAGGAACAAGGAAAATACAAATCATGCAAATGAAAGCTAAACATGATTATAGGCTGTATTTTTTCTTTCTCTCAAGCACAGTTGCAGCTTTTCTCTTCTTCCTCTTCTTTTTCACTCTCTTTTCACATTTACATTTCTTTCAGGGGTGAACTATAATTTAGGTTTTTGCATCCATATCCCACCTTACCCTGAATTAGCTTTGGTATTATGTTTTACAAAAGCTGCTAATTTTTAATTGCCTTTTTCATGACTACACATTTATTTTTTCAATTTCTTTTAACCATGTTTCCATTTCTTTTTTGAAAAAGCTAGCACCTTTCCTTCAATTCTCACTTTCACCCTAGGTCTATGTTCTTTGCTAGGGACAACAGAAATTGCTAGAAGAACTCCTGTTTTATGCATGCAGCACTCATTTCAACTTTATCATTTGCTTGATCTACAGAAGTCCATTCAGCCTCCAGATAGAACCTTCCCCTTTCCTCCATAAGTACACAGAGCCTTCCTCATTCCACAGTTTACAGTACAATTACACCTTTCTGCTTGAAAACACCGGTGTTGCCATCCCTACTTTGACTCCAGTGGAAGGAATCAAACCCCAACTCCAAGGCAAGTGGAAATTGGGTTGTAGCATCGTATGCTGGGAGCAAGCATTGGATAAATATTGGCTTAAGCACTAAGTCGTAATGGGCCTTTCCCATTAGCATCAATAAGCCGAAAAAATGTCTCCCTGCATTTCACTGAACTGTATCGCAAACACCTCTTTCAATCCCAGCAGTGATAAGTAGGTCCAATCTGTAAGCAGGGCCCATTACCTACTGCCTTGCCTGTCCCTTTGCTATCATCACCTGGGTTGCACTGATAAAACTGCTTGCTCAGCCACAAAATGAGAAATGTACCTGATTTAATACTGGTGACTCTGATTCTTTTCTTTAGTAAGGAGGAGAAGAAGTTTCACTGCTAAGCGATCTGTAATAACATGGAAATGAAGGTACTTGAAATAAATTTCCATCACTGTAGTCATTTAAATATTGCTTATACTTAGGCTTGACTCTTACTGTGCAGATACCAATGGCTCCAGA
>JAUBNY010000395.1:4744290-4795083 GCA_032275445.1 Crypturellus soui | reverse complement strand
GGCGCTCCGGTTCGTGCGCGCGCGCGCGCAGCCGCCGCGGGAGGCGACGAGCGTTGCGGAAAGTCGGTTGGGGCGGCGGCGGCGGCGGCGCTGCGCGGCCGCGCGCCAACCCGCCTCCCCCTCTGCCCTCCCCACCCCTCTTTTTTTTTTTTAATTTTATTTTTTTATTTTCCTCCCTACTCGCCGGAGCGGACGCCCAGGAGAGGAGCGTGAGAGAAAGAAAGAAAAAGAGAGGAAAAAAAAAAACCCAAAGTTGTCGCGCGGGGCTGGGCGCTGGAGGCTCGGGCTGGGGGTAGGCGCCGCCGAGCGGGGGCGGGCCGGGCGGGGGTGGGGGGGCGCGGGGATACCGAAATTTACCCGTTTCCCCCTTTCTCCTCCTCCTTTCTCGGCCCCCGGGGGTCGGGAAGGGGCGGTGGGGGGTGGGGGTGTCTCTGCCCAGCGATGCCCGGCGAGCGGCCGAGGAGCGAATCCCCGCAGCACCCTAGGAAAATAGCAATAATAGCCAAAAAAAAAAAAAAAACCAGCTCGCTCTTCCCCTCGCGGGAATTAAAAATTTGCAAATCTATGTATTAAATAAAAGGCAGGCGAGGATGGGGGGGAGGCAGCCTACTCGTCCCGAATCCCCTCTTTGGGAAGGTTGGGGAAAAATGAGGAGAGAAGGAAAAAAAACCCCAACTGTATCTCCGTGTGAAAGCGAGGGGAGCCGGTAAACAAGCAGAGTCCCTCTCTAGTTGTGCAACTTCCTCAGGAACCGTGCGCGGCGCGGCCTCCCCCCGCGCGCGCTGCGCGGCCGCGCGCCCACCGCGGCCCCTGCCCGCGCCCCGGCGCCTCCTCAGCGGGCGAATTGCTTAGGGAAGGGAAAAAAAAAAAAAAAAAAAAAGAAAGAAATGGAGTCAACCGGAGAACCGCTTTTCTCTGCCCCCCCCGCCCAAGCGCCGCTCCGGTGAGGGCTGGGCGCGCTGCGCGCGGCGGCTGCGGAGGTGCCCGCGGAGGCACTTGTGCCTTCTGCGCTCCTGTTCTGCTTGTTATTATTTTTGATTTTTCCTGAAGATACGGACCTTAGCTCGGTATTTCTCTAGGAGAAGGGGAAAAAAAAAAAAGTTTCAAGTGCAGCAGCGAAAACACGCCGCAAAACTGGCCCAGGAGGGACCTCTGCTGGTAGGCCCGGCCCGCCGCCCTCCGCGCCCGCGCGCGGCGCCCCGGCACCGGTACCGGTACCGTTCCGGGACGGCACCGGGACGGGGATGCGAGGCCCGCACCCTCCTCCGCCCCCCGCCGCGGGGACCGTTGCTCCTCGGCCGCCTTGGGAGCGGCGAGCGCGATCCTGAGGCAACACTTCCCACTTCCTGGAAGCCAGGCCCCTCAGGATGCGCTCGCCGCCTCCTCCGCCTGTATTTACCGCAACTTTCCGTTTTCCCCCCTTTCCCCCTTCTTTTTCCTTGTTATTTATTTCTTTCTTTCTTTTTTTTTTTTTTAACGGTGCTTAACAGTGTATTGTGCGTGAGCCATATTACTAACTACCACCCGAGTTATATCTTTGACTTAACGCTGATTTTCTGCATCTCCCTTGGAGAGTTAGGCTGATCGCTCCTGCTTTTGGTTTCTACCGCGGGAATGGGAGCGCTTAAAACAAGGCAGCATGCTTTATAAAAACTTACGTTGCGAAAATTTCTGTTTCTGTTGCTCCGGGAGGCTGTCTGTGCTCAAAATCATTGCCGAATTTTCTTCGAGCAGATTTTAAAAGCTGTTTAGGAAAGTGATTCTTTTCACCGAGGGAATTATCTCATTCCCAGCAGCTTATATGATTAACATCTGTAGGAGAAGCCTCCTGAACTAGTGGTTGGAGGCAGTAAAGCACTCTGCTTGGATCCTGCGGGTGCCAGGTAATGGGTTTTCCGTAGCGTGATGTCAGCAGCGCTGGCTGCGCGCTGCCTCGTGTTCTGATGAAGGCAGCTGGCAGATAAGCCGTAGAAACGATTGTCTTATGTGGTGATTTTTGCTGCAAATTGGGTGATTGTTAACTCTGCTTCAGTTTGCTTTCTCACAATATTTTTCATGTTTTTTTCAGTTTAGTAGATTGGTCTGGAGTGCTGTTCTTAGGAGTTCTCGTGACTTCTGATTATGTCTTGAACCTTGTTCCTGCGACTCGCTCAGTGTTACTGAGCAAACCCCTGTGTATGAGAAAAAGCAGGGGGCTTCTGACCTTCAGTCTGTTGCTCCATTCGCGCTTCATCTTTCCCAGTACTGCTCCTAAGCAGGACAATGGGATTTAAGTGATGGGTGTGAGGAACCAGTGATGGTGTTGTGTGGAGTTGGCTGAGGATGACTGGCAGTGTGTGAAGTCCTGGCTGGAAGAGTGGGAAGGCTCATCACGATGGAGATGTGAGCTCTTGATGAGATGGAAAGAGGGAAAAGTCTTGAAATACCATAACCTGTTGGATATACCTAGATATAGGAACTGGAATTAATGATTTGAAGGTAGGGGAGCATGTGGAAGTTGGTGAGACCAGGCAGAAGAAGAAGGTATGGTGAATTGAAAGTAGTGTTTAGGTGTGCAATGAGTTAACTCAGGAGCTAACTTATTGAAAATGATGACTCCAAATAGGTGAGGTGAAAATCAGTGTGAAGATTTGATGCAGCACAGCTCTTCTCAGAGAGGTGTCTGCACAGGGGAGAGCTTGGGGCACAAATGAGAAAAGAAAAAAAGGGAGAAGTTCTCTGTAGCTTCCTGTGGCTCAGAGCATTAAGAGAAACTACGATATGGGATTTTAGAGTTGTTCTACTGAGGTCTCACTGTCTGATTAACTTAAATCTGCATTCGGGTTTATGTTCATTTGTGCACATGGCAATAACAGATACTCAAGTCTCTAAAGTGTTTCAGAGGAAATATTTTTTTCTAGGTGAGACACAAGTTCTTTATAACAAGACAAAAGTTGCCAGCGATAAACTTCAGATGACTTTGGGGTCATCTGAATACTGTTGCAAGAGCATTCTGTGGATATTTGAGAATGACATACGAGGTGAAGGCCACAGGTAACTTTGTCACCGCGTTGCTAGCAGTGCTGCAGTAGTTGGCTGTATGGCTGAGACCAGGTTCAGGTGAAACATCGCTCTTGCAGCACCACTGTGCATTGCTGTTAGCAGAGGCATTTGGGAGCGAGCACACGCAGCCAGGTTCTCTCAGTGAGGAGAAGGTTGGTGAGCTGCTCTCTTGCAGAGCAGGAACAGGCATATGCGATGCCCCTGGAGAATCCAGCGGAGACTAAAGTAGCAATGGCTGCAATCGGAAGAAATAGTATAAAGGCAGGGCATCAACAGGAAGTCAGCTTTACTGCCACAAGTGTTAAGAATGGCAAAGAATTTTAAATTTGGCTCCTCTGTGAGTGACTACACTGCCAACCTATTTATCATCTTCTCATCTCTTTAACTTCTTTGTAATAAACTTCGAGTAACAGTGAAGTTTACACTGCTCAGATAGCTCTCAAATGCACAGAATAGAAAAATAGCAAGTCTTTTTCCTTGTGTTGCAATTCTGCACAACAATTGGTTTAAGTTTTCATCTACCTTTAGTGTCATTATGAAGATAACCTAATACACAGTCTATTTAAAATAGGAAATGGAGTTTAAGTTGTGGAAGATAATTTTCATTTGTGTGGTTCAGGGAGATTTAGTGATTCAGCCCTGATAGTTTTTACTCTCTCCTATGGTAAAGAGAATCAGGATGAAGCTGAATATCTGTCTCGTGAGCATTTGGCCTCTACTGTCTGGAAGTCAAGAGTGCTCTGCCCAGTGCAGTTCACTGCTCTGAGAGACTGAACTACCCCCGCCTGATCCACAGAAGTGAATTCTGTGAGCGTCAGAACCGTCACACTGGTACACTGCAAATACTGCACTAAGCAGGCTCCCCTTGGACCCAACCAAAGCAGTTAGCTGCAGTGCAGTATTAGGACAGAATGCTTCCTTGGGGCCTCCTGCTGTGTCTCTGCCAGCACTGTCATCTCCCAGCTCCACACATGTCTGGGAAGATCAGGGAACGTGGCTGGGATCTCGAAGGACATCACCACCGGTGTTTGTCCCTCAGATCTCACACGCTGCCCTGTCCATGTAGAGTGTTTCTAGCTCTCTCTGTCCCATTTTTCTATTTGCTAGCAAGAGTTTGGTAGGCGGGGAGCAGGCGCAGGCCTGTACTCTCCTGGAATGAACCTCCTGGGCACTCCTCTCCCAGTGTCTTCAGAAATCCTAAAGAGTAAAATAAAGGCATGCAAGAGTGCAAAAAAGGATACACATGCTTATTCACAGATGAGTTTATTCTGCTCACCTAGTAATGCTGCCTAATGGCTTTATGTCTGAAATCTTCTCTCCTTGCTCCTGAGTGACTACATATATTGGATTGGGCCCACTCAGGTGAGAAGAAATGGTTTGTACTACTACCGTGTGCATTTCACACATAGCAACTTAGATTTTCAAAACTTGGGTAGGTGTCAGGTAATTTTTTTAAAGAACTGACTGAAAGTAAAAAAATCCTTCTATTATTGTTACCTTTTGACATACTTGCTACATAACCCTGTAATTATTTCAAAAAATACTTGCAGGTTTATTTGGCATATTTGCTGCTATTTCTTAGCTTTAAATCTTTTAATAGAAAATCAGTCCTCCACTAAATGATGCTGTGTAATTTTTAATGCTGTTATTCTCATTAAGCATCAGTTCTGTGAGGGATGATTCTATTTGTTGTTGAGCCAGTTGTTAAAAGTGAATGTTTTTCTAAAGGATATGTCTAATTTTATGTGCATTTTGGTACGTTTATTAAATACATCTAAAACACAGTGTTGAAATATGAAAATGCAGCGCATAGCTTTAAACCACCTCTATGTGTATATTACAGCTTATGGATGTGAAGACTGTGATACAGTTATGTTCCTAATAGTGGGTTTTGAATAAGGCTTTTGGAATATGGATTCTCCATGTTCTTATTTTGTATCTTTACCTTCGCCTCAGATGACATTCAGTGACAGGCATAAGCATAGTGCTGTAGTTGTTTGGCCCAAGTTCATTTGTTATTTTCACTACATTTCTAGAACTACGTATGATAGCAAAAGACCTTATTATAAAAGGAGTTGTAACAGTTCCGAGAGCCACAAGACAGCTTTAAAGATGAAAATAGGTAGATAAAACATACAGTAGTTTTCTTTGTTCTGTGATTTAGATGTAGATACTGTAATGATTTCCTCCTTTTTTAATTCCTCATTGCTATAATGATTTAATTGGTCTATTTCTTCCTCCTTACCATCATTAGCAGCAGAATTTAGACCTATGAGCCCTGATCTTTCATCTATTCAAACTCAGCAAAGCTAGAAACCGAGACTTTGTTAAATGTAGCTGCTCTGGGTAGATCCATTTCAAACTGTAGTGCCCGTTACCTCTTCAGCACCACGCAGAGCAGTTGGGAAGCCTTGGAAAGGGGACCAGTAGGTGAAAGTACAAATTGTACTCTCAATGTAGAATTAGTTTTGGAAGGAAAAAAAAGAATACCTTATCAAACGAGAGTACACCCTTGCTACTCGTTAGTACCCAATGAAAGCTTTGCTGGGTGCAATTAAGTTAAAATTTGTATGTTTTTTTTGAAAGAAATGTGCACTGTACTGTTCTGTTCTCAGTATTTTATTTTGACTTTCACATTTTACATCTTGCATAAGTAGCCTTGGCTGTAAACTTCCTCCACCAATTGATTTTTTGCAAGTGATTCTGTTACAGAATGTTTATATGAGAGAAGTACTATCTGAAACTCCAGAGTAGGGGATCTCTGATGCTTCTCACTCCGTGGCACAGCGGCTATGGCAAGGGAGCGTTTCCCCACAGCCTTCAAAGTCACTCCCATCTTTTTTGTCATTCTTTTTGCAGAATCCATTAGATTTTTTTTTCCATTTCCTTCTAATAAATAAACCACAGAATGATTGAGGGCAGTGTCCCCTAACTGGGTTGATAATTTAAGATTACTTAGAAACATTGGTTAGTATAGAATGCCGCCTTCTGTTTGCTTAGCCAGACTAATAGTGAGGAACATGTTACACCAGTATACTTAAACAACATCTTTTACATACTTAAAATTTCATGGATTGCTGGATAATCCAATTTTTCAGCTAGTCCCTAGCAATTTAGGCAAGTCCAGTGTTTCCAGGAGGATGCCTACATCTCGGCCATGATGTTGCATTTTAGTTCAGTGTAAGCATACCTGTGTTGGGATATTATGGTGTTGAACATTGGGTTCCTAGGGCCAACTAGAAGTTCAGGCCACTAAGTTCTTGAGTCAAATAGAGATTGTTCAGGTTGACTTTCAAGAGGTGCTACAAGGTGTAGTGATGGATTTTGCCTGGGAGAGATTTTAAAAGACATTTTTGGGGGGTTTGGAAATGCCTCGGTTTGCACTAAATTGGTTTAGATTTATTGGTATATTACAAGTGAATTTTTGTGCATTAACGGTACGGTTTTCAATACATTTGTATGGAGAAATACTAAAATCAGAAATAGCAAAGATGTTCAGTTTTGTTATTCTTATTTCAGATTTGTTTTGTGAAGTATATAAAATTTTGCCCGAAAACCTTCTGTAGGCAGATAGTGCTTTCTCCAATCTCCAAACCTCGCCTGTCACAGCAGATGAAGAGCAATGTAGTAACCTTCGCCATCAGCCGTGGTTACTGAGCAAGGTTCTGCTTCTGTCATGGTGATGACTGTGTAGGGGCTGCACATAACACAAGTACGAAGGAAGTAAAGTGTTGCACAGGGTAGGGAGGACCTCAGAAATCTGCTGCAATGAGGAAATAAAAAGTGTGTGTTGTGTGTGTATGTACAGCAAACATTAAATCAGAGTAATGGCTGTCTGTAATGGAGGTGTTCAAATGATGGGTGTATTTTTTCTAATTAAAAAATAGATTTTTTTTTCAAGTCTTGCAAGTAGAATTTTTAGAGATCAAAAAGAAAATGGTCGAACTGGGGAACCTACCTGCCTGTTGGAATTTGAAAACTGATATTTGCAGCCAAGTTTGCAAGCAGTGTGCAGGCTAAATATGAGACTTGGAAAGTATTTGTTAGGAAAGTTCAGAGAGAGTGTAAATTTGAAAAGAAATGAGCTTTTGGTGATATCTCACAAACTGGAGTCAGTGTTATTTTGCTACAGATGGTTTCAACTATTTAGGCATAGTGCTGCAGTCCTTAACAGGGAAAATTATGGAGTCAATCTTCAATATTAAACTAGGTGCCAAAAACTTAACTGGGTTTGTAAAAAGTAGAAAGGAAGAACTTGGTGATAATCACAAATGGCTGCTAAAAACAGTTCAACACAACTGATGTCATCTTTGTGATGGTAACAGGATTCGGGTTACAGCCAGTAAGCAGTGGTAAACGTTGTGTATTTTTGTTACTTGTGCAAATGATTGGAGATGAATTCTTACATCAGAGAAGGGTGTCCAAATCTGCTTTTTTAATGGTTAACAAATATTTTCTCCTCTGCTTTCAAGGCAGTAAAACAGAAGGACCAGTAAAGTCAAGTCTTGCAAAACAGCCGTTTCTCTGGAGTGTATATGCTTGCCTACATGTAAAAAAGTTTTACAAAGAAGTAGCAAATATTTGGTGAAATTATGTGGTGACAGACAAGGAATATTTGTGTATCCTGTGTCAGTGACAAAGCAAGGCTTTCAAACTCAGTTTGAAATTTTAATTAGAATGAAACATGTTATCAGATATTAAGGAAAACCTGTTATTTTAATCAGTTTTTAAGGTGTTTACAATAGGCATGTATTCATCTTGCATTCCTCAGAGCATACAGTTTTCTTACATGTATCTAGGATATGTTTGCCCATTGTAAATCTATTTAAAATTTGATATTTTTTATTTCTCTCCAATTTAACCTCATTAATGGGTAGTGTGTAAATTAGGTGCCATTTTCTAAGTTGTTCAAAAGATTTGCTTTTATTTTTATTACATTAGTTTCTAATAACAGCATTTTGATTAGT
Source organism: Crypturellus soui (assembly GCA_032275445.1). Classification (NCBI taxonomy): domain Eukaryota; kingdom Metazoa; phylum Chordata; class Aves; order Tinamiformes; family Tinamidae; genus Crypturellus; species Crypturellus soui. The sequence continues at coordinate 4,787,074 of JAUBNY010000395.1, read as the reverse complement.
TGTGTACATTGTCAGTCTGTCAATTTGATATTAATCTAAATCACTTTTATTTTCAGATAAAGCCTTTTTATTTTTTATCATTTTTAGTACATGCATCATGAATGAATCTGCCTCTAGTGGAAATGGACAAGAGTTTGATGTATTTAGTGCTATGGACTGGAAAGATGGGATAGGTACTTTGCCAGGAAGTGATCTAAAGGTAAGATGCGTAATTTTTTTAATAAGCAAAAATCATTCTTTCTGCATTTAAAGTTTTTTTCTTTCTCAAGTTGGTGTGTGGTTGTCTGCTTTTATGAATAAAACACACAGTTCATAGTTAAGAGATTGTAGCCTGTTAGCTTTCAACTCTGGAGTTTCTTGATTCAGTTTCTGGTACTGGCAAAGACAATGGTCGTCCCTGTGGGAAGGCGTAAATTAGCCCTGCCTCACTGTAAAGGCAGAAGTAAGCAAAGGTCCCAAATTCACGATGTCTCAGAAGCTAAGTGTGAAAAATCATTAACCTGAAAGTACAATGCTTTCAGTAAAAAAAATTTTTACAGTCACTTACATTTCTGGTCTTATATTCATAGTTCTCCTTTTTTTTCTTCTAAAAAATGTATCTTTTGTACCTTTGTCATGTGAATGCCTTGAAATATGAGTAATGTTAGTGCTTCTGATGTTGGCATACTTTAGAAATTGAAATAATACTGGGATAATACTTAAATTTTTCAAACTGGCTATCTCATCACTGAAGTAAACTCCAGCATTTTTTGTTTTCAAATATTTTATGTATTATTTCAATATTATATGTTAATGATATATATTAGTAAATATATGAAAGTGATATATTAATATATTAAAATGATTATTTATTCAGTACTTTTTTTACAGTGAAGATATTCAGCTATTTGAACTAAAATCACAGCTTTGATATTAGAAACTTTTTTGCACTTATTTCCTGCTGAGTGAAGTCAGTATTTTTCCATAATTCCATTTACACTAACATTGACGAGGTCCTCTTAGAGTTTAATTTTTAAATAAAATCTCACAAAATTGCCTCAAAAAGAATTGTGTTTTTAAAGGAACTTTTATATACATTGGTGCCCAATAGAGTTTATGTTGATGATGTAAAGAATCAAAAAAAAAATGATTCAAGGTAGACTCAGATCTGTCTTTAGATATGTTGCAAGTGTCTTTTTCAAAATCACAGAATTACAAAATGGAATCACAAAATTGTATTTTTGGAAAAATATTCTGGGCAGCCCATTCACCCATGCTGACCTTCATATATATTTGCTTCACTTCTTGCACCCTTGACATGGACTGTTTTTGTGCTGTAAGGAGGTTGTGCCTGGAGATAGTCAGATCCTAGGATACCCTTTGGGGGCAGCCTTCTGTGTGATACTGCCAAACAGATCTCGGAACAAGCCAAAATCTGTTCTCCTGAAGTTCCGTATGATTGTGGTACTTGACCTGCTCACTTCTCTCAGGATTTTAAACTTCACTGTTTCATGGTTACTGCTGTGAAGGATGGCATCACACTTCACATCCAAATCATTTCTCCTTTGTCTTTTAATAAGTTCAGACTTTAAAAATTCCTTTTTATTTTAATAAACTGTGTTGTGTGAAAGACATGGTATTGAAGACAGAATCTTTCTTTGGTCCAGGCATTAGACATGAGGCAGTAAGAGGTGAGATGATAACGGATACAGAATAATGAAAGATACAGAGAGAGTCCAGGAAACTTTATGTTCTTTTTTTTTTTTCTGTAATAATACATGACTAAAAATAATGCTCAAAGAAACTGAAATCGAACCATTCTGAAACTGATTAAAGGAAAAATATTTTCTAACAATGCAGAATTAACCTACTGGTCTAGGGAATATCAGGAGTCAGTAAAAGACTGGGCACATAAATAGATCACAGAATTGTTAAGTTTGGAAGGGATCTCTGGAATTCATCTGATCTGCTCCCCCTTCTCAGAGCAGGGTCAGCTAGAGCAGGGGCCAAGGACCGTGTTCAGTCCAGTTTTGAGTGTCTCCAGAGATGGAGACTCCACAACTTGCTTGGCAACCTGCTCCAGACCTCAGCCACTCTTGCAGTGAAAAAGTTCTTTCTTAATTTCAAATGGAATTTCCTGTGTTTCAGTTTTCCCCCTCTGCCTCTTGTCCTGTCACTGAGCAACACTGAGAAGAGTCTGGCATATTTCTTGGGTGCTGCTTTCAGCATATACTATGCCAGATAGATATGGAGTATTTATGGAAAATGCTAGAACTTCACATTATGCAGAGGATAGGGAGAACTAGAAATTGTACAGAATAGTGCACCAGGACTGAAAGAGAAAATGTTAATATTGTGTATTAGGATTTCTTGCAAGATGTTTAAACAAAACAGAAAGCTTGAATTCCAGTAGAGTTTAAAATAGTTCACAAATTACAGAATGCCTTTATGTGGTAGACGAAGTAATAAATACTCATCTGAAATACACCAGTATTTACCAGATAATTCTGCCTGGTGTAAATATAATTGTGAAATACTCTATTTTTTTCTTTTTTTTTTTCTTGAAATGCGTGTGCTGAATCAGGCAGAAACACGATCACTTCAAGATTTAAATGTGTTCATTAAATTGGAAAACTATACTAATTTACAATCACTTCCTACCATAGTGACAGAAGCTACGAAAAGCGTGAGCTTTTTTCTAGTCCTTGTGTTTTGAAAGTGAACTGTCATGTACTGCATAGGTGGAATTTTGTTCATTGTTTCCATTTTGCAAATTATAATTAAGCTGAGAAAAATATAAAATTTGATTCTAAATTCAAATGGGGCAGCTAATATAATAGAAAAGAAAATATAATGGTAGGACATGAACTGTAGAATAGTGGTCAGTTAAGTAGAGCAGTGCTAAGTATTTCTATTCAAGTTGTCAAGAAAGCGGCCATGATTCAATAGTGCTGTGTTACAGCAACCCGAAAGAGTAAAGTGCATCTTTTCCCTGGTGTCCTGGAATTCCACTCAGGTTAGCTGGAGTTAATTAACATTTTGAAAACAACTTACTTTTTCTCACAGAGTAGAAATCTTGGCGGAGTTTCAGGTGCTAACTGAACACAGAACTGACTCAGTGCAAAGCTTGTCGCGTTGTCACGCAGTGGCAGGTGCTACACCTGTAGTCTGGGGAGCCTTTCCTCTGCCAAGGGAGAGGCCCTCCGAGTTTCCTCAGGAAACGTCCTCTACCAGGAAGCATTTAGATGGCTACCTAGTGCCCAGGAATGCATTAGTCAGGAGAGAAGCTTGATTTCCCCCCTGGAAAGTGAGGAGTGGGAATGCAGGGAAGCAAGGCAGAAGAGAGACTTTCTGACCACATGTGAGCTCCAGCGGATGAACCTGCTGGCTCTGTTTTTTCATAGGAAGCACCAACTTTCTTAAGTTGCAAGCTAGTCTCCCTTGCCACAGATTTCTGGTTAAAACCTTGCATTCTAATAAAGTGTGATTTTAGCTGTTTATTTAAAAAGAAGAAAAAAATGCTGAGACTACAAAGTCAAGTTAAGAAATGACAGGATTGAGTTTGCCTTTGGTCTTTAATTGGGCATCTTAATGTGTGCAAATGATACAGTCTTTAATTATGTGATCACATGTTATTTTGCCATAGAAGAAATAGGACTAAAGTGTGATTATTTGGTAAATAGTGGTTCTCTATGGCCTGATTTACTATGGGTGGTGGAAGTCTTGTCATGATCTGGGCAGTGGTTTTCAGGAAGAAATAGAACCGTTTTGTGGTTAATGCAGGTAAATCCCACAAAAGCTTAGTTCTGCACTGCCTTCTACCACAGTCTTCCTGTGTGGTGCTGAACAAGTCATTTAAACCAGACTGTTGGCAAGTAGCCATTCCTTTCTATCTGTCATTTGTGTGGGCTCCCCCTGGAGATATTAGTGTCTGGTGCTTAGAAATAATCCGGCTGAAATAATTCGGAGCCAGAGATGCTCTGTGGGTGAGGTTCTGGATCAAGGACCATAGCCCTGGCCCTTGGGAGCCCTTTGCTTCTGACTCTGCCGCAGATTTCCCTGTCTCCTTATGCATGTGTCTTTGCTTCCAGTCAGATGGGAGTAGCAAGGGGGACTGGGTTTTGTGGTGGAGGGAGATGTACTTAGGAGTCCTCTGTTACTAAAATGGTTCTTGAGCACTCTGAGGAGGGGAAGATGGAAAGAGACAGGAGGCTAAGGATAAAGTACCTAAAGTTTAGTCTAGAGCAGATTTGAGATTATCGGTGGTTTGTTGAGTCAATACCCTCTTACTGAGGGAATGTTTGCTGATGATACCTAAGATTTTAGTGAAGTGATGACAGACTCCTCCTTTCTCTGTTCATTTTGGAAAGTTGTGATTTGTTAACAGTCCTTTCAGCCTCTTCCTAATTGCGCCTGTCCAGGTAACAAAAATCTTTCCTTTAGGTGCAAATTACTTCAGGATTAACCTATTAAAATGTTACTGAAGCATCTTAAAATCAGTTGAAAATTGATTGAAGTACCTGACTTTCTTGTTGAGGGCATCCTGACAGACATGAATGATTCCAGTGGTAGGGGATCTGGGCTGCCCATCGATCTTGGTGTGAAATTTAATCTCTCTTGATTATGATTCGGGCAGCATTAAATAGCCTTGGATTCCAATTAAGTTGTTTTTGCTGCACTTGTTAGAGCGGGAGTGCGCCTCCTGCATCCTTTCTCCTAGTTAAGGAAAGGGAATAACTAGGTGCACGGACTCATTTTCTTAACCTTATTTATACTTGAAAGAATCAAATTTTGGGGACCAGAAAAGCTTTGGAGCTTGCATGCTTGCAGAGTGCTTTGAAATAAACTGAGAGCTTTCAGAATGATTAAGAGCTAGAAAATGTCATTTTTATTTTATTTTTGCATAGCCTTGTAACAGAAATCGTTAGAGTGCCTAAAGCTTTTTCAGATACGTGCTTTGTTATTATTTTTTTAAATAAAGAAAATAGAGAATAAACTTTTGGATAGCATTGGATAGCATAGACTAAATTATAAGACAGGCTTTACTGGTTGAAGAGAGGGTATAAAAATATCCAGCAGCTGCCTCATTTTCTGAATATTCTCCAGCTCATGCCTGAGGCAGGGGTTCTGTGGAAGAAAATAGTATCTGATCTGATGTAAAGACTGTATCACACAAACAAAAAGGGGAGTGGTTGAATGAACAAGTCCTCACATTTTCACACTTTATTTAACTTAAATAATATTAAAAAAAATAATTTTTCATGTATTAGAATGTTGTTGGCCATTCAGTATCTGCAGCTGATTTGTTTGCTCTGAGAGAAGTAGCTCTGAGGTGCCTAAATGGGCTTTAACTAGTATGAACAGTCCCTCTGAAATCATTAGAATTTATGATTAAAATCAAGAATGATGATATTTGTTTGTCAGCCAGAGATCTGAGCATAGTTTTTGGATTACATTCTTGGATTCCCGGGTATGGGTCCTGTGACGGATTGCTGTGTAAGTTTAAGTTAAGTCTAAGTAACTCATCTGCATAGAGAGCATACCGCTACTTTGGATAATGTTAATTCTGCTGGTTCATCTGAACTTGTCTCCAGTTGTACTGCTGTGTGGTCAAGGTAGGTATTATTCACAAAGGTTTTGCCAGAGTGCAAATAACAACTGTATTTATTGCTATAGACTCTTTGTCCTAATCTTGACCAGTAGATGGTACTGTTGGCTGTATTTTGTAATTTGTTTTGAAGTTGTGCGGTAAGATGCTTTTATCCTATTTTTTTTCTTTTTGCATTTTAACTATATTTCCTTTTTCTTCCTTTTACTTTCTACCTTTTCTCCTAAGTATTGTTCTTACCTAGTGGAAAATCATAGTAGTCTTTATTCTACTTTGATCTTTATAGATACTAATGAAATCTTGTACACTCCTAAAAGGGCAGGAGTCATACTAAGCTGAAACAGTCTGATCTTTGTTCCTCTGAATTAGGCACTTGTAGCATCAGATGTATTTTTACCTTATATATGCAAGTTTCTAAGAATTAATCTGCAATATGGTAGAATCTCATTGTTTACAGATTTATTTTTATCTCACATGGAATCACAAATGCACTGAATATTTTTATGAACTGTTGAACAATGTAACTGATCTTTTTTTAACGTAAAAGTTCCCTAAAAAAAAAAAACAATAGAATGCCTCCCAAGCTGCATAGTAAAGCAAAGAATGCCTTGCTTCAGGTATGTACCCAGACAGTAAGCACGAGATGAGAAAAACTCTTTAATCTGCAGAACAATGTTGTTTAAGAACAAGTGGCCATAAAGTGACTATGAATAAATGTAAATCAAAAGTTAAAAGTTTCAAGGAAGTTTCTGAAATGGGCTTTGGGTAGAAGTACTGGTAAAAAAGTGCCTAATTACTACTGAGTTGCAGCTGCAACATGAAATAGTTCATGTACTACAGGTTCCTGCAGGAAACAAAGGTTTGCTGTCAATGATTTACAATACCTGTTTCAACTCTGTGTAAATTTTAATACAATTTTAATTATTCAAAAATAGTTCACTGGTAATAGTTCACTGGTAATAGTTCTAATGCCTAAAGAAGAATTTGGTGTGGAGAAAGATAGAAATGGTTCTGGTTGTATGTGGAGTGTTTGACCTATATCATTTGGAGTGTTTAAAGCTTAGTTTTTCTCAGTTCTTGATTTGTTAGTTGTGAGGTTAAATCGACACTCTCAAAGCTAAAGTCCAAGTGTATCTGGGCATTGTTTCTGGAAGATGTGAAATTTTTGTTGTAAACTAAAAGAACTCCAGTAATGTGAAAAATGTGTATTCTTGCCATTGCAGTTCACCGTTACATAGCTTTTAAAGTGAAATTTTCTATGTAAATGTTATTTCTGTATTTTTTTATTTTAATGTAAGTTGGCCCATGAAGGCTGTTGAGATGCTTTCTCTTCTTCCTTGCCTTTTATGTTTTAGGGCCTTTGAGTCCACTAGTTGGGATAGAACATCATCTTCATGATGGTCACTTAAGTTATGCAAACAGATGTTTGGCAGAAATCAAATGGATTAAATTCATACTCAACAGCTGTTAAAATTTATTCCCTGTTCAACATGAAAGAAATGAAAATTAAACTTCTTCATGAGATTTTTTAAAAGTTCTTGGAAATAGTCTGACTTTATGTCTAGCAACAGTTATTTTACAGTTTGCTTTAATGAGGAATGGTCAGGCCAAAGATAACATTGAAAATCTCTTCCTTCATCCAATGCATATTTATATATGTATCTATATACTTAAAGAATTTCCTGAGAAACACATTTTTACATCATTCAAAGCTTCTGGTAGGTCTTTAGGCTTTAATCTTTGCTAAATGGCACCTTCTCCTTGTCCGTGCTGCCTTCTTGAAACTCCCAGCCTGTCAGCACAGCTAGAGGAATATCTGCTTGTTAGAGGAAGAATTGGTCCTGTTAGATTTTGGCTTTGATTGACAAATTGACAATTTTTGGATTGACAATTTTTGGATTGACAACAGTAGTGGAAATCTTGTGTGAGCTTTTTGCTTATGTTTTAACTTCTCAGTCAAACAGTTTTATATAAATACTGATTTTTTTTTTTCATTGACACATAAAGTACTACTCCTGTAATGCCTCCCATAGTAGATGTCGGTTGACACATTGTTCTGGAGGCTCTTACTCAGTATTGCCTTTGTGCAGCTTGTAGCTCTCCGCTTTTATTTACTTCATTTTTCCTCAGTTAACTTGTGTTCTGAGTTTTTGGTCTCTTTGCCTCCCCAACTAAACCAGAGTATGACTGCTTTAACGTCAGACTCCTTCAGGTTGCTTACCATTTATTTACAATGTCCTGCAGTGCTGGAGTTGCACTTTGAGGAACAGCGAGCAGAAACAGGCCTGTTTGTTAGAGATGCAGAGCTGAACAGGAGCAGGAGGCCCCGGTGCCCCCATGGGAAGGGCTGTGAGCGGAAGCAGCAGGTAGGGAGTGCACGCGTAGCGGTTGGCCTAGAGGAGCTCAGGCACTCTTCTGCATGCTTAGGCAGCAGAAGGTGGTCCAGCATCATGTCAAGGGTGTAATCTGTTAAAGAGCTGTTTCCTTGATGGTTAGATCATCTCCACCATGAAAAACCTCAAGCAGAACAGAACCAGAAGCAGCTGAGGAGCAACCAGAAGCACTGAGCTCTTCGGTCATTGCTCTTTCATCATCGGATACCTGTGAGTCAGCTCTGCAGCCAAAGGGCCTGGCTGCTCAAAAGGCAGGGCAGGCCACCAGCAGGGCTGGCCAGAGTGACGTCATTTTGTGTTGCAGGAGGCCCTAGTGAAGAACGAACATGTATTTAGTGCAGGAGTTTAGCACTGATCACATCATTCAGAAATACTTCAGATGTTGACTGGACTGTTCAAAAATACATTGGTGTACAATGGTTGTGGCTGATGCTATATAAAGGTGCATGGTGGTTAAGCAACGTGTGCACCTCCGTGTTCATGTGTCGCCTGATGCAGCACAGGATTTTAGTGTGTACTCACTGTCTGCTTACTGAAGCAGTTGTCATAGAATAAGATCTCTTAAAAACATCACCAGCTTCATCACTAGTGCCCACCTATTTAAGAAGCAGCAGACAAAGCAAAAATATTAAAAAAAAATAGCAGAAAGAGGAGCCAGACTGGGTTCAAAACAGTCAGTTGTAAGAGGTAGGATTCTCTTCTGAATGATAACTCCACTTCTTTTCTTTGCATGGAACAGTGTTGGTATCTGTCTGCAAACCTGACTCTGAGCATGTGTTGCCTTTCAAAGTTGAGCACATAGTCTTTCAGTCTGGGTGAATAGATTGACAATTTGTCCAAATTTGTAGGTCTGTTGTGAGTGTAATAGATTGTAAATAAAAATCTTGGCTTCAGAAGTCATACAGCTGTGTGAGGTCCTCCTCTTTCTCTTCATTCAGTTTATTATTTCTCAACTACTAGGATTTCTTAGGACCTAGTGGCTTAGGACTTTCTCAGTGCTGAGATTGCACATAAGTCATGAAGCTCACCATTGCATACATTGAGGGAGGTATATATTCTGTACCATAGTACAGGAGTCCAAAGTGAGTGGAAATGATTCATTCTAGAGTTTCCTGAGGCACAGAGAAGATGAAAATAATGTCAAGCAATTGTTCCCTATCTCATCTTCCAGATCTAAAATTACCCAATTAGAGAAGCAGAAGTACTCTTCATGCTGCTGGCACCTAAGAATATCTTTGAATAACTTTGAAAGGATCTCTGACATCATTTTTCCTGTTGATTTCTTTTGGTCATAGCACCTCCTCACCAGAGAACTGTCCTCTGCGATAAAGCTATAAGACAGATTTACTTTCAAGTGGAGTGTCGTGGATAAAATACTGCGTTTACTTCAACCCATCTAACCAGCTGGGCCTATAAAAGTAGTGACTGTGAAGCCGAGGTTTATTTTCATCTGGTAGCACTGTAATTATTACGGCATTTGGAAGATTTTGCTGCTGGCAGCAGACTGGGTATAACTCACAGTGATCCTGTGTAAGCACAGCATGTGGGATATTGTTGAGTCTTGCTTCTGGCTGACAGTAATACCACGTTCAGCATGTAATTAAACAGTTCATAAACTGCCTCGAGATGTTTGTTTATGTGCACTTTCCAGCAGAGGAATACTGTGCTTTTGGAGGATGCTGAATTTCTGTGTTGTGTGAAACACTTGTATTTGCCTTTCAGTTCCGTTTTCTTGGACAGAAATATTCACCGAGTGTATTATTTTGCTAGCAATGAAAAGCACACTGTTAGCTGATTTTCCCAGAAATTTGTGATTGATTTTTCTATTCTTGTGTTAAAGGTGGGTATTGATCTGTGCGTGTGTGTGTATGCATCTATGTCAATATCTATTAAAAACAGTATTTTTAGATAACAAAATGAGCTTGCATTTTGCTTTACAGAAACAAGAGATATTTCCTATTCCTCAGAGATGAGCAGAAGCACTAAACAATTGGATAATACAGTGAACATACCATGTAAAAACTACATAGGTTTACAGAAGAAGAGATCCTAAGAAAGCACTGAGAATTTTTTTATATACTTTATGTCATTTGTTTTGTTTTATCAGTTTAGAGTGAATGAATTTGGAGCCCTAGAAGTGATTACAGATGAAACTGAGATAGAAAGCGTGAAGAAGGCTACTGCTACGACAACTTGGATGGTGCCAACTGCTCAAGAAGGTCAGTTAGGAGTCCTGGCATTTTCTGTGGTAAACTGCTCTTTATTTAATATGGGGAGCAATCTTTAAGATAAATTGATACATTTTAAAACTTGTTTAATATACACAGTGATGTTACCTGTTTTTTAGGGTGTGAGTAAGTATCACAATAAATGTGTTTTAAGTTTAAAAGGGAGTTAGATGTCTGAAGTTAATTTATAGTCTTTTTTTGTAAGACTAAATTTTTTTCCAAGCTTAATATTTTCCTGTCATGTTTTATTTGTTTGGAAAATCAGCCAATTTCTTATTCTATTTTAAATTTTTCCTATTTTTTTAAACATTGTTTTTGTTGAGCTGGTTCTCCAGACTGCCCAGAGACTTTGCTAACTACCTCCAGTTAATGTATGCCCAAAGCACTGTGGATTGAAGACAGCCTTCACATAAAATACTATCAGAAATATTCAGAGAAATATTATTTGAAAGCAAACAATAGTTTACTTCTCAACTGCTGTCATCAGGGTTGATGTAGTCTGCGCTGTTTCCTTGCTCATGACAACTGTGCTTTTTTACAGCTTTTTTATTAGCATGTAATGGCCACATGCATTTATTTCGAATGGTAAAATTCAAATAGTTCTGTAGCATCTGTCTACAAAGCAGCATACTACATGAGATGCTGTGTTCCCAGGATTTATAATAGTGATGTAACAAAACATATTTTTTGTTCAGGGAAAGTTGGTTTACATGGTGATAAATTCTTAAAAATATTTTTGATACAGTGTCTCCAGCAATGATGGAGTAGCATGCAAGAGAATAAAACAGCTGTTTTCATGGCTGTCCACAGCTACTTAGTAGCTACCAATCTTAATTTTAAACAGGCATTCTAAAGCTTTTGTGAAAAGGTTTTTTTGAAAACCTTTTTTTTTGAAAAACAGGCTCTCAGATTTCTGGTTTAATAACTATAAGTAACTTTAATTAAAAAAGCAAAGTCAGCTGAAGTTTTTGTTTGCCAGTGCCACACCACTGAGCCTTAATTCTCTTATTATTTTTATGAATGAATAAAAAGTTTCTGCCAGTGGGAAGGTAGTATGAACTCATCTGTGAGGTCTAAGACTTTAGCCTCGCTGTTCTCCAGGTCCCCAGGTCACTTTTTCCAAGATGCAAGATCCAAATCCGAGACCATAATGTGAAAAATGGAACAGTAGAATATGCATCTCCTGAATGTGATTTCCTCCCCCTCCCCCCCCAAAATACGCTACTGAATTAAGGTCTTTTTAGTATCTTTTGTATTACTAATTACATTAATGTCTTACACTGCCCTTGATAAATTCATGGCTTCCCAAAGAAATTTCAGTGGTGGGAAGAAATAATTATTTTGATCCACTCATGACACTGGACTGTAAAATGTAACACAAATGATGATTTCCTAATGGAAATATTCTGCAAACAGAAAAGTTCATTTAACTCCGTTTTGAAGGACAGATCAATGCTCAAGCAAAAGAAATAGTTTGTGACTTGACATTTGCCTCCCTAGGGAGAAAATGAAATTGAATTTAAAAGTCTGCAGAAGTCTAGAGGACTTTATGGTGCTTCATACTTCCCTCTGAGGGAAAGAAGAAGAATTCTTTCCTTAGGTACACACTCCTTGTGGGGAATCGTAGGTTGGGATGAGTGAGTAACTTAATCTGGTATTTGGAAATCTATTTGCTATCAATTAGTGTTTTTTTTCTTATAGTAGACTTCAATTGTATTGAATGTGAGCTACGGAAGTAAAAAACAAGAGAATGTTATCAAGGATTTACTTCTAGAAATAAGTTCACCTGTTAAAAGACAAGGCCTACAAAACTTTTTTCTGCTAATGACTCTAATATAGATCAGATATCAAGCATGTCAGCAGGACTTGAGGTGTTGGAGTCCATGACTTTTGACAAAACTCCTTCCTTCCACGATGAGCTGTTAATGTCCTCTCTGTTCCTGTGATGACAGAAGCATGAAATCAATAGATACTTTTCTGTAGTACTGAAATATGAATGTGACTTATTTGTGAAAAACCGACCCCATACAGACACTAATTCTCAATCTTCACTCATACAAGAATGGCATGAGTTCAGCTTTCTGATTGTTTGGCAAGGCCTGCTAGGGATGGTTGGAAATGTATCACCTTTTCCTAAGTGAAGTTACTTTTTTCATTGTTTAGCCTTTTCAGAAAAGACAGGGATCCCCACAAAGTTGAAGGAAGCTGCAAAAGTGGATGGACTTGTTTTCTGTGAAAACTGTTATCGCTATGGTACCATAGAAGAATTTGTTCCTGAAGGGAAATTTTGCAGCCAGAATTGTGCCCAGCAAGTAAAAATCAAGTAGGTGCAATTATAAAGCATAGACACAAAGAATTTGGCATAAATGCAGCATGAGATAAAAGTGGTGGGGTAAAACAGTAATGGTGGGCAAAGGGAGATACTAAGCAGCCACGTTTTCCTGAGTTTATAATGTTCTTTCACTGTTTCTGGCTTGAATGTATTGCAGAATATGAAACCTTTGTGGGTTTTTTTTTGTCTAACACTGACGTTGAGGGCGGTCTGTTTTGCACAGCCAGCGCTGTGTTCTACTGTCAAATGCAAGCAGTGAAACAGTTAGTCTATGGGATGCATGAATCAGTGTCAGACTCCCACCCTGTTGCATAATCATTGGAATTAAGATAATCAGTAATGAGATGGTTGGTGTGGTAAGTTAATTATAATTAAGTGTAAAAGCTGTATCAGAGATGACAGTGAGTGGAAACATGAGCATGCTGTAGTTTATCAGTTCATTTCAGCTAGTGTAGTTCATCTCACCACAAATGAAGATTCGTGTTAGTATGCACATTTTGTGTTGTATTCTGAGTTGTGGCAGTTTTTAACAACTATGTCTTTGTGTATTTGCCTTTTTTTACTCAATTGTTTTGAAGCTGTCCATTGTGGTTGCTTGTTTAGCAATTTACAGTTATATTCCAGCTTATTCCAATTGGATTTATCAGTCTTAATGACTGTCTCTTCTTTCTTTTCTTTAAACTGCTTTGCAGTTTCTCAGTTTGCTTCTCCTGGCAGTTTGATGGTACAATCAAAAGACACATGGTTTAAAACATGCAGAACTTGTTCAGTAGAGGCTGACAGCTTTCCTTGTGCAGTTGCTATTGTATGACTTGCAGACTAATTTTTTTGACAGATGTCACTTTCAGTAGTATTTCTAAGACTATATTTTGAATGATACCCTGGGACCTCCAGACACTTGACCTTCAGTTTTACTCATTTTTTACTTGTGTGCGGAGGTAAGAAGTGAAATGATACTCGCTTTATGTCATTGTGTTATTCTTGTAGTAGAGAACCAAAGGAGGAAAACCCTGATGTTGAATGCAATGGTGAAGATGATTCCAAAGGCATCAGGAAGAGAAAAACAAAACTACCTTTCAAAGAAGAGTGCAAGGATAATGGAGAGAAGAAGGAGAAGCCTGATGAAACTGTTAGTATGCATCATAAACCCATTCTTGCAGATATGTTTAGTGGGAGTTTTGCCTCCTATTGCTTGTTGGTGGCATTCACACATCGCTCTACAAAGTGATGAAGTAACTGCATTTAACAGAGCCATAATAAACAGTCGATGCACTTGCCGGTTTAATTATACCTTTTTACTAAATAATTATTGAAAATAACTCAGCTTCTTCAAGCCTCTTTTTATGATGGAAATATATGGAATATAATGGAATATAAATGGAATATAATGGAAAGATGATACTAACCTAGACTTGTTATGAGCTGAACACAGAAATATAATACATATTTACTTAGAATTCTTTCTTTGTCAGGCTGCACGTGAATAAATTGTAATAAGACAATAATTCATTTGAAACAGTAATAATTTTATCTTTGAAAAGATAGGTTAAAGAGAGCATAAATCTGATTTTCTTAATCTAAATTGCTTTAAAGAAAACAGCTAAAGATCTCCATTGGTCTTCATCCTTTAAGTTTTTGTGATTTAGGAGGAGCTGTAACCAAATTGCTTTCTGGTCTTCCAGCAAGCAGTGTTTACCACATTTGCCATGGGTAATTACAGAGATATCAAAACACATAAAATCAAACAAAACATAAAGTATCCAGGTGTTAACAACAGTTGATTTTGCTCAGCTTTCCTCCTGCAGTGAACAATAGGTGAAGCTGACTGATAGCATCTGAAAAACATGCAATTTTTCTGAAAGCATCAAAGCTGCTGGGAGAAGGGCAGGACGAAGGGAAGGGCATTGCAGTTAAGAGAGTTGTCCCAGGCGGAAGACACTCAAAATTATTAAAAGGGAATTTATTGTTGTCCATATAACCGGAGGGACAGCCTTTTGGCTTTTACACTTCCGCCCTCTCAAATGAGTACCTGTTCTATTCAGTAGTGCTAACAAAACTGTTACGGAAAAATGAATGAGACAGGTAAGAAGGATCAGTGGCTTTTTAGGTTTAGCAAAGCAGTTGTGCATTGGAAAAAAAAAAAGAGACTAAAGCTGCCAGAGGTTTCCTTCTAAATTATTTTGGAAGCATGAATACCTCAAAGATGCTGCTAGCTACCTCCAGCTCACCCAGACCTGCTGAAGACTTCAGGGCTTGAATGCTGCTCCTCCGACAAGACCTAGCTGGCCGAGTGTCAGGCGCTGAGAATCCTTGTTTGTCATTTTCACCATGTTGGGAGTCAATTCCTACTGACTGATACCTGTATTCACTATAGGACATCTACAGGTTTACTGGAGATATTTGAGGGCTTTGTCAGTACCCATGTAAATGAAGGCAAAGTTAAACCTTGGGAATCTCCATTTTAACCATATTTGGACTTCTGATTTAAGTTGATTTTGGTACTTGTCTTTCAATTTAGGAGGACAAACAAGAAGGGAGAATCTTGAGAGTCTCACAGCGAGCCAGAAGAAAGAGGAAAGGGGAAATAACAGTTTTGAAGCAAAGTAAGTTGTTCTGAAACAAAATCTCAAGTACTGTTTGTTTATGTGTGTGGCTATCGATCTTTTGTTGTGAATTGCCAGTGTTACTTCACTGAATTTGTATCCTCCATTGATCACATTTTAGTCAATTCTGTAAGAATATTTTAGTGATATATTTAGAGCAATTATTAGTGAATTGAACAACTGAGAAAACCAAGTAAAAACTTTTGGGAGAAAAATCACTTGGAGATTGATCCCTTTTACAAAAACAAAAAAAAAGGTCAATTTATATGCCTCTGGCAGTGTGGAGAAATGTATGGTAAGCGCAGATGTAATGGATGTACATTTTAGGCTTTTTATCCCCTCAAAGAGTCTTGATATTAATGGGAATCAGATCCATAGAGTTACTAGTTTTTGAAAGACATGTATTAAGCAGAAATGAAAGTGTACTTTTTTCCTTAGGGGTGAATTTTGTATCTACAGTGTGTCCTGGAAACAGATACTTTTATGGAACTGTTCAGGAATAATTGCTATAATCAGTCCAAAGGGAAATATGCCATATGAAAGAGCTTAATAAAACATATTTTAAATGAATGCTGTTTTTCAAGACACTTGTATCATAGTTTCTTTTAGGAAGATTCAGAGAATCAGCAGCTATTACTCCTCAGGGCTACACCAAGAATAACCTACCTATGGCCCATCTGAGGTTGTTTCCTAGGGCAGCCTGAAAGCTGTTTCTGCTGCTCTCCTGAGCTAGCAGCTGCTTGGCCCCTGGGCAGTGCAGATCTGCTGCCTGACAGGCAGATGAAATCCCGCCCGAGGGTGCAAGGCTTCACAGGGTATGAGAGCTGCCCCACTGGACACAGAATTACTCCCAAAATTTAGATGTTATGGCTAGTTTTTTCCAGAGCTGAGATCGTGTGAAGTGTGTGTGATCCAAACAGGGAAGTGCTAGGAATTGCAGTTGTCCACAGACAGAATATCCATGCAGATTTCTATTTCTCTCATTTATTTGGGAAAGTGTCATTTCAGCAGAACAGATTTGATGTGGAAGATTGATTTATATTCATATTCAAACTCATCAGTGCAGATTATTGTGCTGAGCAAAACATCTTTTAAATTGTATAGCTGAAAACTGGGTAAATCACAAACAAAATGAGTGTTTTATTAGTGTTAAACAGTCCTTGTGATTTCTTACATTTACTATCTTTTGGTTAAATTACCAACTTCTGTCAGGAGGATTTGGCACCTCTGTTGGTAAGGTGCATGTTTAGGTCAGAAGCTCTTCGGTAGTCAGACTGCTGCACTGTTGCCTAAGTGGTTTATTTCTCTTGTGAGAATATGTACAGAGGAGAAATTTTATGTGAATATCAGCAAAGTAGAGTTGAGCTGTAGGAAAGCTAATTAAGTACAAGAAGGGCTTTCTCTATGGGTTTTCACTAATATAGTCCTTTACTTGCAAGGTGTTAAAAACTACTGCCCTCCATTGTCTCCTTAAAACGCATGGTAGAATTTGATACTTTGCAAACAAATCAGTAATCTGTTACAATACTGAAAAAAATGGAATAAAGAATACATTGGTGTCAGTTTGGAGGTTTGGAGAAATCACTGTTAAATCTCTACCTTTCCATCCCAAAACAGCAAAGTATGAAGTGCTTGGTTTGGTTAGGAGCATTCTGAAGCCTGTCAAAGAACAGAGCATTGTAACTATGGTTAAAGAATCTCCAAAACCCATTAAAACTGCCATCTTACTGAGAACATTTTCCTGAATTTGGAATCCTTTTTTTTTTCTTTATCTCTCTGAAGAAATTTCTTAAAATATTGAACTACTTCATATGATTTGTTCTGTTCTTCTTTTACACCTGTTTCCAAATCATACATGTAAGATCTTAATGGATTTATTTTCAGAGAAGAAAAGGGACAGAGGACCCTTAAGGTCTCATAAGTTGCTCTAGTCACATAAAAGAACCTTTTTTGTTAGTAGACAAGGTATGAACTGATAGAAACCATCCTCTACAAACAGATTGTTTTTCTGAAAAAAAATCCTGAGAAATACTAAGAATGCAAAATGTAGGTTTGAGATAGGTATGTTATAAACTTTAAAATGTTTATTTTGATTGCTGGAGAAATGAACAGCTAGAGAATTCATTCAATATTGTATCTGTCTTTACAGCTGTGCCCTCTAAAGGGAAGCAAGCATGGTGCTGGGCATCTTACCTGGAGGAAGAAAAGGCTATTGCAGTACCAACCAAGCTGTTCAAAGAGGTACGACTTCCTCAGAAGCTGACATCAGTCAACCACATGACATAATGGGATTTCCAGGGAAATTAATTTAAAAAAATAATTTAGGAGATTTTCCTTCTTTTGAGGAAAGCCCATCTGATTAAAATAATATTACCTTCAAGATATGAGGAATATGTATGAAATAAGTTTTATTTCTTAGCTTTTTAATGACTTCTGTGGCTGCAGATGAACAGTGTGAATTGATACTACAGAAAGCAACTGCTTTTACAAAACCAGGTTGTAGCCTTTTCTTCTAAACTCTGCAGCCAGACATCATTGTGACATAGAACATACATACCCTCAGTTCACATGCCATCTTTTTCTCTTTAAATATGTTTAGAAAGGCGATACAGAGGTCAGCTTTTGGCTTGTTGCTTTGATTATATTTCCTGTCTTTTTGCAGCTTTTGTTGATGTTACTTTTTGCTTTGCTACATCAAATTCTAATTTGGCCTGCTCCTGTTTTACCTGTCTCTGACTGGTTATCAGATCATCAGCTCTCACTTGTCTTTTTTCTGCCATGGCCATCTTTGCCATTTGCCATTTTAGCACATTCTCTTTCGCTCTTTCTCTTGCTTGGAAGAGAGCTCTAAATGCAAATGCACAAAGCTTCCATGTTGTCATCTTCTCTTGCAAAACCTGGCAAAACACAAGAGTGTCCCAGCTGCTCTATGTCTGCTATGTATTGTTAACAGGTTTTGCAGTAGTTTTGGATAAATCTGCCCTTACATGGAGTCTGTTTCTTGCGTGCCTTTATTTTTGTTTGCTTTATACTAAGCTATTAAAACTTTCACGCAGGATTTAGTTTTTCAGCGTATGTATATGTGTGATGCTGGCCTCTAATTGGTGCTTCTGTTCATTACTGAGATACAAAACTATTCGAAAATAAAGCACTAAGACTATAAGGTCCAGAATACCCCTGCAAAAAAAAAAAAAAAAGAGAGAGAGAAAAGCATTATTTTCTATAGTCTGTGTGCTATATATATCCTGTCTGAAAATTTAACAACGAGAAAATCCTGCTAAGTAGTGTCTTTGTCTGGAATGCAGATTTAAGAACTGTTCCTATCCTCTTTGAAGTTCCATCATAGGTCCAGCCTGTGTTGGGATAGGATCCTAGAGGTATGGGTACACATCTAATAGCAGGCTGTTTTAAGCTGTTTTCAACTGCTCTGGTTTTCCATTTCCCTTTCTCTTGTGCGTATATGCCTGTCTGTGTGCCATGCCCTGCATTTTTTTTCCCTTGGGTTTATTTTGTTAGATGAGTTGCAGGTGGGAAGGGTGAGTCCTCTCTTGGGGCCTCTCTTTTTCCATTGACTACGGAGGTAGTGCAGGCGACTGGATAGCTTGTCTAACTTCTAGATAGCAAACGTTCAGTAAAACGCATTCTCTCTTGGGGTTTCTGTGTATTTGTTTTGAGGCAGAATTTGGGATATTAAGACACAAGTTTCCTTATATTTATTTTTTTGCCAAATGTTGGGGTGAGTTATATATTGTTGTAGCTATAATTATGATCTCAATTTATATTTTATGAGCTAATGCTTATAGTCTTTTTATGTAAAACCTATTAAAGCCTTCTGTCTAAATTTAGGCATAAAATATGACAAAATTATTGGGGTCACTGGCATCAGAAGTATAAAAAATGATTTCAGCTTATTTCTGTTTATAAATATCCAAGGCGGTTAGACCAATAGCGTGTATCTCGCCTTCCAAAGACTGGGACATAAGGGGGACATTTGGGTAGAAGAAACATATATAGTGCTTCTCCCATGTTTTGCTTATAACTGTTTGAGACGTAAAAGAATGTCTAATTGTGCTGTGAATTTAGTAGTACCCAAGAATCCTCTTTAGCTTTGTTGAATTTTTTTTCTAATCATTTTCTCTCTTGAAGACAGGGAACATGATACATGAGTAGCTGATGCCTTTTGTTTGAAAACATCCTGTTGTCACCACTTTTTTTTTATTATTATTATTTGAAGTTATTGTTGCTGGTTTCAGTGTAGCGTGACACAAACATAATAATGTTCCAGTGATGCAAAAATATTTCTGGAGAAAATGTTTACTTATAAACATACAGGTAACATGTAAAATAAAAAATGGTGTAAAAAAGGTCATCCTTACATACCAATAATCTTTTGCTGTTCTGCTTTGCAATTCATCTCTGATGGCCTGTGAAGTAGAAGTGTACATGCAAAATGCAGCATTTCTTCTGATCATTATAGTATTGATGACTACTAAGAAGGTATTATGGTGCTGCTGCACAGACTGAAAAAAAATACATTGTTAAATTGTTAAAATTGTTAAATTATTTTTTTATTGACAGTGAAAAAAGTTAAGGGCAAATCAATCTGTTTTTCAAACAGTCATAAAGTTCTCTTTTACTGTTTTTAAAAGTAAGTTATTTCACAATTTTTCAAATCTTTCAAAAATATTAAGTCAATAATTATTGATATTTACATTATAGAAGCAGTTTGTCCTTCCTGTGTATACTCCCAAAGTATTGAAACTGTTCTTTTCCATTCCAGTACCAGTCTTTCCCATACAACAAAAATGGATTCAAAGTAGGAATGAAACTGGAAGGTGTGGATCCAGAGCACCAGTCAATATACTGTATCCTCACAGTGGCTGAGGTGAGCCCCAGCATGCGAAGCTGACAGCAGATGTGGTGTCAGATGGCACAAGAAATTAAGTGGAACAGCAGTTAAAGGTGGTGTGTGTTCGTAACAGGCAGAGAGAAATTCCCCGTAGGAAGATACCTGCCTCAGAAACATTTGAATATTAAGTCTAGCACCATACAGCAGTGACTGTTTACATATATTTAATGTAGGCAACTACAGAAAACAGCATTACACCGCTTAGATGATGTGTGTTTTTTTCTGCAATCTTCAAATGTAGTTTTTATTAGATTTATATTTAAAATAAGAGTAAGTAGAAAGAATGTAACTATGACAACCAATAGTTTATGTAGTCTTGTTATAATATTTAGAATTGCTGCGTTTATTAACACAAATACCTGTTATTATGTTGCTGATGTGTTGCAATTTTTTTAGACGCGTTGCCTCAGAAATGGTCTGTATTAGCAAGTTGTACAAGTTAGTATGCAAGGAAATCTCATTTTGCTTTTGTGCTGCAGTTACGAAGTAATTTCTTCGTGAGCAGTTTCTTTGTTTTTAATGATTGAGAACTCGGTTGCAATTTGTATATCTTTTAAACATACCTCACATTAATTTTTACTTGGATTTACTGAGGATGTTTTTTTGGTTTTGTTGATTTATGTATTATAAATTAAATGGGGAAAGAGGAACGGATACTCAGATATAATAATAATAAAGAATAAGAATAAAAACGGATATCGTTTTTATTCTAGACAGCTATAATTTTGCAATTTGTATTTTAATAGTCTTAAGTTTTTACCTTCCCACTTCTTAATCTTTTCATCCCCTCTCTGTGGATTTCATTTTCTTTTTTTTTTCTTTTTTTTTTTGTGGACAATATGTAGCATTTTCTGTGTACTTTGTGCTTGGCACTAAGTGACACCTCATGTTTTGTGGTAAGATGGCCTGAACTCCACCTAATTCTGAGATGATAAACTGAGTTATGTCAGAGTATCAGTTACATATGAAATATAGTGAGCTTTTGATGTCAAGAGGTTTTCATTGCCAAAAAATGACATTTACCGCTTGGGAAAAATGAGGAGAACTTCTGTATAGTAGAGACTATGTCTTTTGTTTTTCTGTTCTTTTTGGTATTTAACTTGATATTCATGGAAAAATTAAGTTTTGAGAGTTATCTCCATTCTCTGCTAGCATTTAATCTTAAATAACATTATCTCTCTGGAGAGCTTGTTGAACACAGTCTGTCTTGGAGTTTCAGCCGTGCTCTCTTGCATATTGATTAATCAGTATAGCTTAAAAGTCTCATCATCTCTGCCTTCTCTATGATTTTATCTGATCTATCCATGCTCTTCCCTAGGATTTCTGTTTTATTCTAATGTCAGTTTAAACAGTTCTCAAGTTTTGAACACTAATGGCAATATCCAACTCTTATTTATGCTTTTCACCAGAAGAGGAGGCACTCAGATTGAAAATTACTTAACACATTATCCTTCCTTTTTTATCAGGGGAATTTATTCATCCAGTGTCGCAGGGGCAAAAGTAAAAGACTTGACAGAATGAAAGCACACTGTTAATATATGTAATACCTAACAGAAACTGTTACATGTAGGGAGAACATCTTAAAACCTTTTTTTTTTGTATTTTGTACATTCTTGCTTTTAGGTTTGTGGCTACAGAATACGACTCCATTTTGATGGATACCCAGATTGTTATGATTTCTGGGTGAATGCTGATTCTTCAGATATTCATCCTGTTGGATGGTGTGAGAAAACAGGTCACAAGCTTCATCCACCTAAAGGTACAATTTAGTCTGAGATGTGTTTGTTATTTCATAGCTCTGAAATGGAGACTGTGTATCTAATGCTGTGATTATTTTCTTTTTTGGAATAAACTTTTTTTTCCTCAATTGAATCAAAGCACTAGAACATCCTATGTTATATTCCTAAGTCTTGCTAAAATCTGACAGTTGAAATTCTTTTTCTATTCAGCAGAAATTCACAGAACACAAAACAATAGATTAATCAGAAGAATCATTAATAAGGCATTATGAAAGAAAAGTTAAACAACAAGCCTACATCCCAAACAAATCCTTCTTTGCAATAAAGCAGTAATATACTGGTGAAATGTTTGCTTACTTTGAGGTCTCACAGGGAGCTGGGAATCCCCTTAGCTGAAGGTTTTAGGATTATTTTCATTATTACATGTTAACTAACATTAACATGTAGTAACCAACTGACTAGTAAGAACTGAGCTCTTGCCAGAAAGAGTAAGCTTGGAATAGAGACAAAAAGAGAAATTAACAAATAAGAAGGGATAATAAAAGGATAAGATTACAAGCCTGAAATTGTAGTCATTTCATAATTTATGTAAGTGATATAAGTGTTGAAATACATGTAACTCACTTGCTTAATTATTCTGTTTCAGACTAGGTAACTATTTTATTTTGGCAAATAGACGGAAAGCATGTGTGAAACTGCCATTTCAAAAAGGATAAAAGGGCAGCCTTTTTGGGTGGGAAGGGAGTACAGAGGGATGAAGGGGTCAAATCAGAGAGGAGAGTGAGAATTAAATGAATGTGGTATTTTGACTTAAACAATAAAGTACGATTTTAAAAGTCTGCAAAAAACAAATGTACAGAGAATCAGAAGCTGATTTATGGAGAATTACAAACTGTGGCTATAAATGCTTGATCGTGGAAAATGAGGGGAAAGCCCTCAAAGAAGCAGTGGATCTATGAGCCAGGAGGAGGTTGGTGTTTTTGCAGCTGAGCCTCATGGGGATATGAGGGAGCACTTGCTGCTGTCCTGAGCACTTCGCACTGGCTACAGGGCTAGAGTGCTCTGGGCAACTGCTGCAATATGTGACTCTTTATTGGATCATACTTCTGAGTAGGTCCTTGTGTAGAGGTAGTAATTTCTTGAACATAAATCAGAATTTCTCAGCAGGTTGCCTTTCCCTGAATTATTAATAGCTTGTATATGGTAAATGAGTAATCCCCAGTTTATATAGAATTATTGATGTTGTTGCAGCATGCTCAGGAAGTTTGGTACCTGTGGTGGGGGTTTGGCATCTTTTCTGCCTTAAATGACTGTTTTAAAAAGCTTGGTGTTTTGTTAACCATAAATTACTGCTGCTGATAGAAAGTTAAAATCTTCCTCCAAGTCACTTTTACGAAAATTTTCCTGTAGTCTGGTTTTAAATCAGCGAGATAACTGCTCTTCAGTTTATTTTTTCTCCACCCTAGATCAGTGCATAGATCTTTTCTTAGGGAAGTCATGGAGTCTATATCAGAGGTGTTGAGGGAGCAAAGTTACCAGGACATATAAAGGTAATCACCAGGATCCTGCTTACAATTAGTGCACAGCTGTGCAGCCCCATGACTCCCAGGACATTTGAGCCCTTGCAAACAGCAAGATTGCTCCCTAGTAGTTTTCTCCAAATGCAACCAAGTGCTTTCTGCATAGCCTGGCTCCTTCCCCTCAGCGTTAACCTGTTCCATCCCTGCCCCAGCATGCCAGGACTGCTGAAACCCACCTGGTGACTCATGGGGTTTTTCCAGGGAAGCCTTAGCCTTTGTGGAGGAGAAGTGGGAGTCAGGAATATAGAGTCCTACATTGGGAGGAGCCTAGAGGGAATTTGTGCTTTCACCAGTTATTCCTTCCAGTTTTCCAACAGTAAGTCTTTCACTACTTAGACTTAACTGATATTTTCAGAGTTATATTATTCTGAGCAGTAGGAGGAGTCAGTCTCAGGTTGCTGGGGTTTGTTTTGGAGGGGAGGAGAAGGGGATTGTATGGAGTTTTGAGGAAAAAATGTCCATATCTATTTTTGTGTCCACAGAATTTTTTAATGGCTAACGGATCACCATATAGGTGAACTGAGTTTACGTTTTGCTGTGGTATTACGTTTTGATCCTACTTTCCCTATAGCACCCAGTGCAAACCATGTGAGAACTAAAAGCCGTTCTCGTTACAACTGTATTGTGTATAAAGTGCATGAGTTCACGTTCCAGCCGCAGCTCAAACCGGTGCCATTCAGCCTGTGCCAGGGAGCCATTTGGGTCGCGGTTGTTTTCCGTGTGCACTGCCGTGGCTGCCTATGCGCGCTTGGTGTCCTGGTGTTACAGGAGAGGCTGTGAGCAGGATGCTCTGCAGAGGGACTTTGGAGCACAGTAATAGACTCCCTGTTTTCTGAAAGGAGGAAACTTTCTGAACACGTGCCTAATAAATCTCATTTGCTAGTTATGGAGTTTCGGAGGGAAGATAGAACCCACTCTTATCCAAGGGATAAAAGGTCTGGTAAAACCCACTGGTTTATCTTGGGGACTGGCGGGGGAGGAGAAGGCAAATGAGAGAAGAATATTGTTGGGAATGTTTTCTGCTGCATCCTCATTCATGGCAGCAGAAGGGGCAACTGTACCAAGGCCAGCAGTCCCGCAGGCCTCGCGCAGTCCCGCAGGCCTCACGCAGTCCCGCAGGCCTAGCAGTGCCGTTGCCGCCCCCATGGCAGTGGGGGCCACGCCGCAGGGAAGGAGCCGAGTTGAGCGCTGCTGCCCCCCTTGTTGCCACTCTGAAGACACGTCGCCCATAGAACGGTCAGGGATGTCTAACAGACCAAGGCAAAGACGGCATCAATGGCACAGTCCTGTAAGGACAGACTTGGCTGGTCTACAGTAACGGTGTATCAAGACAAAAGGCACTGGAGGGCCAAGAAAAGTATATTTCTCATGACTTAGGCATTAATTTGTATTGGCTAATATTTAGAATGAAAACTGAGAAAAGCAAATGTAGAAAGAGTAAAGGATTCTTTAACTATGGTGCCTAAGAAAACATAAGATTCTCAGAAAGTTAAACATAGGTGTTATCAGTGGTATATTTGAATAACACTTCAAATATTCAGTAGGTAACATAATTCAGTGGTTTAGGAAATCACTCACCAAAATTGGTAGTGTTTTTGATCTCGTTTTCTGAATAGGAACATAAGAACTAAAATAGACATTCCAATAATATTTAAGGAGAGAATAAGGACGAAGACTACATGCTTGCAATGGTTAGCACCACTTTAATGAGCAGAAGTATAAGTGATTTGATGCCTATTATTTTATGTAATCTACTATATTATGAATTACTGTTTTTGTTCCTGAAGAACCTAGGATTAAACATAAATTCAGATTTTTTTTTCAAGTGTTGTATGAACGCATAGAATAAAAAACAGAGAAAGTCTATATAGGGAATAGTTTACGGTGCAAATATGACGTGGATACAAGGGTATATTTTGCATACAGAAGTCTGAGACACAGATAGTGTAAGTAACTATTTTGATACCACCTGGGAAGTCTGTTTTAATGCTAGGGACGCTGTGCTCGTGATAGCCTGAGGATGCAGCAAGGGGAAGCTTGTAGTAAAAGGGAGTTTCTGGTGTTTGATTGGCATAGTTGGAAAAGTTTGGGGCCTGTAGAGCCTTTGTGGGTTCTGAAGCAGAAGCAAGAGGCTGCAGAGCTGTTCTCAAACAGTTGCTTTGAGTTTGATCAGTGTTCCTCTGTCGCTCAGAGTGTCAGAGAAAGGATAGTTGAAGGGGAGAAGGATGGCAAGGTGTGCTTTTATTGGGAAAGAGGCATGTGAATTATAGCTTTTGAGGTTGGAGAAATTTGCTGGAAGGGAGGATGGTTGTAACATGAAACTGATTATCTTACTGAGACTGATTTTTGATATCTGGTAGAATTATGGATTTTGGTTTCCAGGCTTTCCTTTGAAGTTATTTTGTTCCTTGAGGACCTTCAGGTCCCTTGAGGGTCTGGATTGTGAGATCAGGTATCAGGGATATAATAATAATAATTATTGGAATGCTCTCCAGCTTGTTTTGAAGTTAACATTGAAATTTGAGGTCCTGTCTTGTGCTTTTTTCTTATGGCTACTATTCTTCCTAGATGAAGATTAGGAACAATCTAAATTTCAGTCCTAGACAGCATAAAAAACTAATGATCTATAGCTCAGGAAAGCACAGTGCTTTACTAAAAACAACAACAACAAAACCTGACATTTTGGTAAGGAAGTTCAACCAGCCCGAAATAAAGAATGTGATTCCTTTTTGTAATATCCAATGGCCAAATAAAAGTAGGAAAATTTCATCAACTTTCTTTTGAACTTTATAAACTGCTCTACAGTGTGTCATGCTTCAATTCCTAACAATACAAAACAGTGTTCCCTGGAGCACTATTTATTGTATTTAGTCTCCTTAACTTCATATTGGGATGAAATTAGTAATTAAAGTACATTTTTGTTATGTAGTTTATCTGAAATTAAAATACTAATTGACAGTGCATGTTGCTTTTCAGTTTTGAAATTGTAAGAAAGAGCTCAGAATAAGATGGAAAATAATTTTATTAACTATGATCAACACACTTACATGTACCTTGTTTCTTATTCCTGTTTAATTGTTTGTCCTTCTTTCATGGCCCTTATTTAGGATACAAGGAAGAAGAATTTAGCTGGCCCGCATATCTAAAGGCATGCAAGGCTCAAGCTGCTCCTAAATCTCTATTTGAAAACCAGAATGTGGTAAGTACTCACTTGTTTCAGGTAATGTGGAAAGCTGCAAGTGGCTTCACATTTATGGCAGTGAATTTAAAGCAGATTTCAGTGATTGCAGACTTGAAACTGTGCAAACATTTTTATCTTAAACTAAATGCAGTAAATTCGTTAGTAATCTTTATATCAGTTTACCTCTGAAATTCTCATCCATTATTTTATTTGCCAATCTGTGTAAACATCTCATGGAACATCCAGAAACAGTATTTTAAATGAACTTCTTTAGCACTTTTCAATTTTAGCAGCATGTTCAGAACTTTTTTGTTTCATAAACTGTGAGTCTGTCTCTGTGTTGTAGCATCTCTCCTGTCAACTAATTAGGCTGCTACCATTCTGTTTGGGCTGCTAATTGGGAAATTTAGGAATGACATGAATGCATTGATTGTGGACGCTAGGGAGATTTCTGGTTTTTAGTATTTATCCTTAATTAAATGTCTTTCTCTACATAGACAGTGATTCCATCGGGATTTCGAGTGGGAATGAAGCTGGAAGCTGTAGACAAAAAGAACCCCACTTTCATTTGTGTTGCTACGGTAACAGACATGGTGGACAACCGTTTTCTGGTTCATTTTGACAACTGGGATGAGAGTTACGACTACTGGTATGATGGTTTGGTTTTGTATTTTAGGGAGCCCTGCCAGTAGCGTGTTAGCTTTAAAGCAGTATTTTTAGTGATGCTTGACATACTGTGCACACAGTCACCCTAGCAGCTTTTGCTAAATTTACAAGCACAGGTATATACATACAGGAGTGTGTCTTGGTGGCAGTCTGAAGGAGTCTGGTAGGTATACCAGACTTCACATAACAGGTTTCCAGAGGTTGCCATAAATATTCTTTGCATGTGGTCCTGTACCTGGTATTGTGGAGTAATTTCTCACTTTAATTATACAGTATCTTTGAGACTGACAACTTTAGTGAAGAATGTGTACCCTAACGATTACCATGTTTATAATTAGACTTGCATTTAAGAAAAGTTGCAATCTTTTTTCATGCTCAGAATCCATTCTCTTTGTTCATCATGTTGTTTAGGCTGAACCTCAGCGATCTTCTGCAAGGATTTAGAATAGCAAGAAAACTTGATGTTGATCTTTTGTATTCAGGCGTCCGGGTGCCCTGACCCATGTTGGAGATGGCCTTTCTTCATGTTGTGCACGTATTGGAAAACTCAGTGAATGGAACAGGGCACTTTGGGAGCATAAAGATCCTAAAGGACATTCAGGCTTTGAGTATCAGAGTGCAGGTCTAGTTTTGCACTTGCACCATGTCTAACATTCTTACAGTCTTTGAAGAGTAAGTTACTGCAGAACAGCTAAAGTATTAATTGTATAACTTTGCCTGTAAAAGTAAGTGATGGAGAAAGCGTTCTTCATGTATATTTGAATTCTTAGGTACTATGGTAAATATTATGGTGCAAACCTGTCGTGACTTTAAAACTTTGTGAGCTCGTTTCTGGAGATAATAAATGTACAGGCCTCATGGCAGATAAGCTGTAGAAAAAATAGCTCATTGAAACTGGTGAGCAGATATTTCAGGGAGGTTAAGATTTGAATAACAAGGCGGTAGGTCATACAAACGAAAGACGAGGATTGGTGATTATTTCTGAGATGAAATTCTTCATACAGAGCTTGTTTCCTCTACAGATCAGCAAGACTGGAACCTGTTAAAAGATATTATGAATTTCCTGATACTTAAATACTCCCTTAAGTAACAGTTATCCTTCTAATTAATAATGAGAATAGCATTTTTGCAAGGCTTTTAAGGGAAATGAACACGCTGTGATACAGCCTGTATTTAGTTTGTTCAGAGGTACTCTACCTCTGCTGAACAGTATACTATGCATAGCAGCCGTGTTAACAGCACTTCAGCTCATCAGTCCTTCAGGAGAGGGAAGAGTAGTCTGTACAGATATACTCAGGCTTTAAATTTTTACTCTCACATTACACTGAAACAGCATTTCTGAATTTTTATGTAAAATAAGTAAAATAACACTTTTAGAAAAGATAAGGGAAAGCTAAAGAGAAAAATTTGAGGCCATTTAAAAAAATCACTGGAGCTGTGCTTATATTGAAGCCAAGCTGGAGCGTTGTTCTCTTAGTGAGTTCTAAAAATACCTTTTCAGAAGGAATAAGAAGCTGCTGCTAGAAATATTGTGTGTGAAAATTAAACTCTGAGTCATGCGGCCACCTCCTTTATATTGTCCTAATTGCAAATGGGATTGAATAGAGGAGGAAGGAAAGAAAATGGGAGGAAAGAAGACCAAACAGAAATATTAGTGAGAGCCTGAAAACACTGCTGTCCTGGAGGAATCTGACTTCCTTTTTTAATTTTAGATACTGGGCTTGTAGGGCCCTAAAAATGCCTTGGGTATGTGAGATTCACACCTACCAAATGCTGTCTGTAGCCAAAACTGAAACATTCTGTTAGGGTTGGTCAGAGTGGTTGGCAGACACTTTCCTCTGCACCTCTGAGTGAGTGCTGCTCTCCCAGTTATCATGAATTCAATGAGGAAGAATGCTATATTTGGGGTGTGTAGGTGTTTATCTTCAAATAAGTACATTTCTTTCTCTATACACCTTTTGTGGATTAGACAAGTTGGGTAGATTGAAATTTTTTGCTGAGTATAAAAATTCTTTCCCACTTGTGGGTGACTGCAAGACAGTGAACTAATTTTACTGAACTCGAAGCATCAGGAATAAATTACCATCACCTAAGCTTTTTGAGCTTCTTGCTTTCAGCCTGAAGGTGTATTTCCTGACTTGCCTCAGCATTAGAAAATACATTAATGGTTGAAAATAAGTTCCCTAGCTAAAATTAGTCATTACTAGAGCTCTTTAAACCATGGTCATGATATTTTCAGTGTATTAAAAATCCCATTAAATTGTCCATTGACAGTGACTTTTAGAGGGGAGAAAAGTGAACAAAATTGACAAATTTAAGACATCTGTTGGAGAAGGAGAATTTGGAGCTCTACTCAGTAAGCCACTGGTCCCTTCTCTCTGCCCCATGTTTTTTATGGAACAAATCATGCTTCTCTGAGAACCACAGATGCTGAGAAAATTGGGCTAAACCTGTGAATCAGCAATAACATTGGAGAATATGACTTTAGATTGACTTTAGAATGGGGAGTCCCACTAATATGCTAAGATAGACAAAGATTAATACTACAAATTCTGTGGGTATTCCTATGCTGTGAATTCACTGTAGGTCTAAGCTTGCTGTCAATTCTACATTCTCATAAATCTGTTTTATTTATATGCAGGCCTGCGTAAGACCCATACTTTCCCTGAGCTTCCTGACTTTTTTTTGTGGCCAGACTCTTAGGTGAACCCACCAAGTCAGAAGGCTGTGCCCTAATCCCCATGTGCTCTGCTCAGTGTTCTCTACTGACTGTTTCCTGAAGCTCCTTGTGAGGACAAGTCAGCTTTTGGTTGTCAGACTCCTTTCTTTCCTGTTTTGAGTCTGGGAACAGACTGGTATAAGGGTAAATAAGAGGTCACCTCTCCTTTCTATGGTAATCTTTCTACTTTGCTAATAGCAGAGTCTTTACAAGTTGTGCACTGCCTGTTTCTTTTTTTGAGATAATTAACTTTTCTCTGCTCTGGCTTGGAGAAGGGATGGTCTTTTTGAAGGGGCTACACTATGCCAAAAAAGAAGATTAAACAGTCTAAAAGAAGCATGAATCATAGCACATGCTAGTTTGACCTGGGCTAAACAGGTAATGGACTCTAAGTGTTACTCTAAGCCTCTAAAATTGCTTGCAGACAGCTGGGCCCCTGTCTTACCACCAGCCCTCGGATAGAGATAATGATGATGGGGCTGATAGAGCGGGAGCTGTGGACACATCCCATGGTGTCAAGCACCTTGGTGTTCAGGAAGTCCTGATCTGACCTAGGGTATTAGCAGCTTAGTAAAGAGGAAGTATCCTCAGTCATGCACTAGATGGGGCTGTAGGATGGTTTCTGTTTCTTTTTTCTTTTTTCTTTATTTTTTTGGGCAGTCAGACAGACATGTATGGATTCACACGCAATAAATTGCACAAGTAGCATTCCTGGGGGCATAAGTATTGTTTACTTGTGTAAATGCATATGTGGTTTTGATAGATACCATTTCATTGCCTGTTATATTTATGTGTAGTAAAGGGATCATCAGGCAAACTATTTTTTTTCTCAAGATAGAGAAGTTAGAAATTATTTTAAAACATAAAATGCATATGATACATGTAGCTTATTTGGAAAAATATCCTGGATACTTAATCAACATTCTGTTCAAATCTTCAGATGGAGACCCAGTTGAGGAAACCCTTTTTTGAAAAGAATAGAATCTTCCTTCTTTTAATATTTAGCATTATCATCTGTCTCTCCTGATAATCTGAATTTAATTAAGGAACTATGTATATGATACAGAGATTTTTCTTGGGGAGGGCAGAAATGACAGGACAGCTGAAACTGAGCAATAGAATAATTTCTCCTTTCCTAGCTGACTGTAGGCAGTGGACATGCTCTGTGGGTGCGAGTTGAGGCTGGTGTAACTGCACCTGTGCTCCTGTCCGGGATGGGGGGCCAGGCCCCAGGGACTTGGAGGTCCAGCTACCCCCAGCTTATTCATCGTGGAAAAAGCTGTGACCAGGGGAACTTAGTGCTGGCCTTTATATCACGTTGGTCTTTTTTGCTTGATACCTTTTCTAAGTTCTAATTAAGCTGTCAATGATTTAGCAGATCTGGATTTTAATCTGTCCCTCGGCGTGATATTGTTATGGGTCCAACTGTCTCTTGGCTGTTTTTTGCTCCATTTAAGCTTCTGTGCTTAGCCTCAGTCTCCAGTATGGATAATAGATGTCTTTTTGTGTCTGAGTGCTCTTACATGACAGAGTGGTTTGTGAATAACCTTTCTTGGCCTGCAGACATCTTCAAAATTCATTATATTTTCTGAAATGTGTGAACTGATCATTCGCTGTTCTGCCTTGGAATAAGGAAAATTTAGAGCTATGGGGCAATGCAAGCTGGTTGTGAAAGTTGAGACTAGGCTTTACCATTCCAGTTTACAAGTCTTAGGCTTAGTCAGTAGAGTATAGTTGTTCCTCAAAACTAGATATAACTGTCCAGGAAAGAACACAAACTAAAGATGACAGTTGGAGTTTGTTGTGAATGATTTATACTGTTCTCTACTTTTTACTGTTACTTTTACTGTTAAGTGGACTGTTGGGAGCTCAAAGGCTGTACAAATCCATATGTAAAGCTTGTCTCACCTGGTTTTGCTGGAACAGGGCCTTTTTTTCTTTGGTCATGGGGACTGCATGCTTGCAGAGACTTATGCTCACCTGTGATGAGTGTGTTTTTCTTTCAAAGTTCATCCAAATGTTAGAGGGTTTTTGCGGTGATATTTTACAGAGTTGCTGCATGGAGCATTCATGCTACGTGTTGCAGGTATAGCTCAGTATTGTCATGTCTGAGCAGCTTTTATTGAGACAGACTTTGGTCACCTTCTTGATGCTTTTCTGCAAGAGCAGAAGTGTGTGCAGTGGCATTTACTGATCAGAATTTTATAAAAACTCATGTTCAAATTATATTTCAAAAAACAAAAAGAAATGCATTCAAGAGGTTGATCCTGACAAGCATTTTTCACTTCTCTGTTGTTGTTCTGGAAGCATAATACTGGTAATAACATGCTGACCTGGGGACATGGGTTGTGTTGCCAAATGTAACTTGAGAATCTTTGGAAAATAATTTGGGGCTTTCACACCAAAATATTTCAGAAAGTAAGAGAATACTTTCCAGTGAGGTAGAACTTGTAAAAGTCTAATTCTGCATTGGCTAGAGGAGAGAAATGCCTACGCAGTCTCTGCCTCCCTTGCTCTTTAGGTCCTCTTCACAGTTGCTTTAAAGAGAAAGGAAAAGCAAAGAGGGAGCATGATACATTTGGGGCAAAGTTTTTCTAGGCATTAGAATGCTAAGTTTTAACAATGCAAAATTAGCACAAAATTCCTTTTGGTCTCTTTATTAGTGGTAATTTCAGTGGTTTAGAAAGCACCTGGTGTGCTACTGTATAAATGAAAGATAGATACAAGATCATTGTCTATATTGTAGTAGAACAAAAGGGGGATATTCTTTTTGTGAGTTGGATCCTTTGCTTTTGTCAAAGCCCTTAGAGGGTCTATCAAATTGAACAGAAATTGATCTCTTTGGCATTCTTACAAACTAGCACTAGCACAGTTGTTACATATAAAGACACAAAATAATGGTGCTAGGTTGGCTAGTATTTTCAGCAGCGTGTCTGGCTTCTTTTAGCTGCAAGGCTGAAAGAGCAGTCCTGAGACACCCAGCTCGCAGTTTCTTTGTTTGAATGCAACGCTCCTGAGTTTCAGATATTCTATAAAAATGATTCTCATGTGTTTTTAAGGTTCTGTATTATTTTATGAATTCTGTGTAAGAAGTGCTTCTTTATTTTTCCTTTATGTAGTACAGACTCAACACTTAGCCCAGGATTCATTCTGCAGTCTTTTATGTGCTGTTCTTCCTTTTGCAGTTCTTAAAAACATCTTTATGTTCAAGGTTTGGTTTGAGCATTAAGACATCAGAGTTTCTGATAAATTACTTTCATCTTGCTGTTTTTCACTCATGCATAATTCTTTGCACACTCTTAGATTTTACAGATTATCCATCTCTTTAAAAAAATATAAAAAATATAAATTAATATTGCCAATTAAGGGAGCTAGTGGCATATGACCCTCCGGCAAGCACATTGTTACTTTGCAGGTAGCTAAAGCCAGCTACCTGCTACATTCCTGCTGCACAGGTGTTTTATGTTAGCAACTCCTGGACAGAAGGAGAGGAGAAAATAGAGATGCATCTTAAGTCTGATAATTTTAACAGTGGCTTCAGAGCAGGATTAAAAAAAAAAGTGGGTGGCAGTGAGTGTTTCAGGAACCTGTCCAATGATTAGTGAATATGAAGTGCATGAACAGAGTAGAGACCGGAATCCATGGATCCTTCGCAGGTGACCCAGACAGTGGGATATAAATATATGTATCTTGGAAGGTGAGGGGTGATGTGGTCTTTTAGCCAGGTCAGAACATCATGGTGAGGTTGACTTCCTGAACAACCTTGGACTGAGAAAGCAACTGGCTCCTTACCGGCATTAAGTACCGACAAAGATGGGACGGTGCGTGTGTCATGGGGAAGCCTGGGTGCTTTTCACTTTTCTGGAGGACAGACGCACTTGTGGCATTTTCTAGAAATACCATGCTGGATGTTTAAACAGTTTCCCTCTCCAACGTTTTTGTGCCAGCTGCATTTTGCTGTTTTTGGAGGTTTTTTTGTGTGTATGTGTGTGTGTGTGCACTGCGAACAGAACTTGATAGCCAGCATCCAGCACTGATTTCTTCTAAGCAGAACATAACTGAATTACTGATCTTAGGGAAAGTGACCTCTTCCTGTGTCTGTGGTTCTTCTTGCATACTGTAGGCAGCAGCATTTAGTACCAGATTGATTTGATGGGGATGGCTCCGAAAATACTACAGGAATGTGTTATTTCCATGCGCTGCTCCTGGATCACTAGTTAGTCCAGGACTTTTGCAAGCAGTTTGGGGCCTAAATTGCAAATCTACTCCTTTCCATAGAGTACAGTGACTACTTCTCTCTGATTTGTACTTTGCTTATGTGTTGCCTAGGTTGTGTTAACATATCTACAACTCCATTCAAACCTCTTATCTGGTTTTGAATTTTTGCTTGTTATTGAGTGTTTTGCAGTTTTGCATGAGTTTCTGATCTGCCTCTAGGTCTTTAAACTTTCAATTCAAAATCTGGGTCTTGGCATTGCAAAACAGTTCCTTTTGATTACATCACTTTTTTTAGAGCCAACTGACACATTTCTACCAAGAATCTCTAAATCTGATTTTGCAAGTCCAGCAGTAGAGCTTCTTAGTGCAAGCCTATTACTGATTTAATAGACTTGATTTATTGATCTTTTAGTGAAATTGTGAAAAATCTTTATGCTTGTTCAGGTGGTAACAAGTCTGTGCTAAATGTGTTCAACTGTTCAGAGTACATTTACGGTTTATGTTTAAGATGAAGATGGATTATTTGCACTTTGTAAGATCCTTTTGTGTGTGTTTTTTTTTTTTTTTAAGAAAAGCAGGATGCCTAAAGAACTGTATTCTCAGTCCCTTTTTTCTTGCTCCACCAGGTGTGAGGCAGCTAGCCCACATATTCATCCTGTTGGATGGTGTAAAGAGCATAAAAGAACCCTCATCACTCCCCCAGGTTTGTACCATATTGCACATCTGAAAGAATTAATGAAATTGTAGCCAGTTAGCAGCACTGACTAAACCTTAACAGTGAGCTTTATGTTACCGCTTGATTTTCATTTTCTTTCTATAATTAAGATTTGGTATTTGGAGACTTCTGAATTCCTTTTAAGATTTAATACAATGAAATAAGAAGTACAGTAGACATTAGATTTTAAGTGTGCACAGGTATGTTGCTTTCGTAAAGACACATCTCTTGATAAAAGATACCTCTTGAAATCTTAAAAATGTCTGTATTTTGAGGTGAATATGTCCACATGTTCTAGGACTTACATCATGGAAATGTTGTTAGAATTAATTCCAGGCCTGTGAAACTGCTTCATAAGAAAAATATCTTCCTGTGAACCAAATATGCAAGATAACGGATAAACGGGTGAAAAAAGCCTTATGTGGTCAAGGAACAAATTTGTAAAGGTTCCCAGGAAGCGAGGGAATCAAAATGAGAGAGAGATGATAAAGAAGAATGAGATTTTACTAATTGTTAGCATCCCACCATTTTTTCGGGTTTTTTTTTTTTGTACATTGTATGTAACTGCATTAACTGAATGCCTTCCATAGCAAGGGTAAAGGGAAACAGGTATTTGAAAGTAGTAGAGAACAGAGCTATGTGAAAATACCTCCTGCCTGGCTTGATAACTGTTGACCTTTATTGCCCAAAGAACTTTCAGAGCCAAGTAAATTACTTCTAAAAGAGCAATAGAGCCAGGTGAGGCCTAGTGAGAAAGTGTGGGAGTGTTGTATAGCGCATCACAGTTTTAGTATCTGTTTGTCCTTCAGAACTTCTGTAAGCTGAATTTTGCAATATTTTGTTCCCCAGAAGCAGGATATGGTTTACATAAGGTTTGAGGTGATACAAGAGAACACGGGTGCCGGAGCTTTTGTGTATGCTTTCTTCTTTTCCTGGATTAACTTGCAGTCAGTTGAGTTTCACCACTGAATCACTGCATCGCGACTCAAATACTTCTGTCACAGTGGGCAGGAACAAATTGTTGAGAAGCACAAAAGTTTCTCTTAGAAATGCAGGCTTATGCTATCTTAGAATATGTCTGAAAATATAAATAGCTGGGGATTTTGTGTTCATTTTCTTACTGTTTTCTGTATCTAGTTGATATAATTTAGTTGCATAAGCACAGTTGGAACTTGGAAGACAGGTGTGCATGTAAGAGACAGAATTTTGATATAGTGAGGGATGCAAAATTAAAGGAAAAAAAATTTTGAAAGGGAAAAAAAGATAAAACTGGTGTTACAAAAAAAAAAAAGACGGATCAAACCTTTATGGGACTGAAGTTCGTATTGAAAGCCTTTGTCAGTGTTTTCATGCTGACAACAGTGAAGGCTTTCATTTGTTTCCCACAAAGCTCTGCTTGGTGCAAAAACATGTATGTGTTATACATCAAAGACTTGGCTAAGGTTGTAAAAATCCATGTTAACCAAATAAACTTCTCAGGTAAGGATAGGAATTTCACTAAGAAACAGTAATAAATTTAAAAGGGACTTGCACATGACTTTCCAGATAATTTTGAAGTAGAGGTGCAAACAGTCAGTTTGATTGACATCTAAGAAAATCCCTTGCCTTGAGTGAGAAGGAACATGAGGAAAGCTACCCACGTCTGTTTTGCACAGGAGCCGTTCAGTCTGGATATGGTGATCTAGGGATAGCTTTGGCTTGTGTTGCATGAGGAGATGTCTAGAGAAGAAGGACTGGCCCATGTGGGCAGCCCCCAGTTAACCTGGAAGCATCTGCATCTGCCCTGGATGGGGTAGTCAGGGCCTCTGAGCAACATCCCTGCATGAATAAGCAGGGATGTGTGAGCTCCTGGGGCCTCTTTGCACAACGAGCAGAAGCAACTCCACGGAAAATAATTTGTTTATTAGCATAAAACATTACTCTGGCTGTGCGGCTGTACAGGGCACCAGCAAAATATTCGCAGGGAAATTTAAAGGAAAGTGGTTTGTGAAGTCTGACACTGGTCCAAAGATACAAGCCTTGCTTTCTTCCCTTCCCTAATACTTCATTATTTCCAGCATCTTATTTGTGAAAATTCTTTTTGCCTTTTTAAGGGCCAATAATAAGATTTCATTTTGAGAGCTTCAGCTTTATTTACAAGCACATTTGGACCTGCGTGTTGGCCAAGGCACGCGAGCACTGTGCTGAAAGCACTTGGCATGTGACGGCGGAAATGAACTCTGCTGTGCAGCCACTGCCCGCTGCCAGTGTCACAGCTACACATGCCTCTTCAAAGCTGCAGATACCTGAAAGAGATAAAATGGTTGGTCAACCCTACAGATAGCTTAGCAGCTTAATGATGAAGGTGAAGATCTAAGGTGAAGGCTGTAAGCCCTGGAACTGCTGCAGAAACTGTTGTTCATGGCCACCTTGATGAGGAAAATTTAAATGGACTGAAACAAACTGGACAGAAATCTTAGTGCCAGCAATTTTGACAAGTCGTTAAACATCTTGAGGCCATTGATTTACATAGCACACATGCAGTCGATCTGTCAGCAAGCTACTTACAGCCTGTTATTCCGCAAAATCCCTTTTGATAGCTATAAAAACTATTTCATTCAATTCTATATAATAAATCAAATTGTTAAACTTCCAGTGCAGATTAAGGGTGGAGGATGGGCACTCTCTGCTCTTCAAAAGTGAAGCTGTCTTGGTGTTTCTTGCATAAAATGTTTATACTCATGATGGTGGTATATATTCATTTTCTGAGAATGGCAGCATTTTCATTGATGATAGATGTAAATTATTATAAATGTCCAGACTATTTTTAGAAAATTGGTTAAAAATGAATTCACCAAACTATTAACGGATAGTCAGATGTGCTTTAAGGTGGTGCAAAGTTGTCATTGATTAAGTTGTGTTTGCCAGTGAATTACTGTTTATAAAAGAGAAGATTGTGGTTATAACACTTGAATGAGTTTTCTGAGTGGACAGATTTTGCAAGTCCCTGTTACTTATATTTGCAAATCTAAAGCAGTTAGGTTGGGATTTTGTTGTATTGTGTATGAGGTGATTTTTGTATTTATTTTAAGTTAATGTAGTGGTTGTGACAGAGAGTTTAAGATAGCATGTCTGGTGACAGTATTATAAAAGTGTCCATCATATTGTGAATTATATATTGCTTTCTATTATTTATACCACCTTGTTTAATTTTGCTAACATTTCTTTCGAGCCAGATTACCCACATGCTAAACATTTTTCCTGGGAGAAATATTTGGAGGAAACCAGTTCCTTACCTGCACCTGCAAGAGCTTTTAAAGTGGTGAGGAAATGCTTTATTTTTCTCATGTTGTTTAAGTTCAAGTGAGTAACTAGTTTAATAAGAGAACACATATACAATTTTATTATGATTCCAAATGTATTCAGTTAGTGGCTGCGTAATAAGTTTATTTTTATGCAAGTCTGCAGTTTACAAATAGAAATCAGATAATTATTATTATAAATTACTATTATTACTTTAATTGTTGCAGATGGAATTAAATGCTATGAAATATTATTAATATAATTGCTTAGGGAAATTGTTGCCTAGTTATTCAAAATAATGAGATAGCTGCTGAGTCATGATAACTTATCTTAAACATAGATATTTCTATCCTTTTTAAATGGTGGCTGAAATGTTAGGAGAATGGAAAATAAGTGTAGATGTCTCAGGCTGATTGTCTGTGTAGCCCATGGTCTGCGCAGAAGCCGGGAGGGTTTGTGTTTAATGTCCTTCAGTAGACAGCAGCTGCTTGGAGTTTGTGGACATCGGCCAGAGGCGGCTCCCTAGCCTGACTGGGATCTGGCTGGTGTGAGGAACCATCCTGTTCTGCTGATTTCCTACCTGCTGGTCTCTTTCAGGGACTTTTTCAACAATGAGCTATTAGGATTTCAGCCAGGAAAGTGGATCAAGCACAGAAAGCATCCCTGGTAGAAGCCAACACCAGAGAACAGTAGTGTTGAATGTGGGGGTGAAATATCCTTGAGACAGCCACAGTATCTTATATTTTATTGAGAAAGACATTAAGGCTTCTTAGGTGGCAGCTGAGGAGGAGGCACTCCTCCTGGTATTCTGGAACATCAGGTTACAAATTTTAGAGGTTATAGTTTTAGAAAGGTTATTAGAAATCTAAATTAGAAAGATCACTTATTACACCTATGTTCTTTTGAAATTAAATGAAATTTAGTTTTTGTTTTTATAGCTGTATGGCAAAGATAAAATGTGATTATCCTAACATACCCACCTTTTTTTGCCAAAATGGTACTACAGAACAATATTAGTTCCTTATTGTTCTAAATGGATATTTAGGCTATGTGGCACTTCTGTTTTACTGTGAATTGGTTGTGTTTCCAGCAGCAGACTGAAAACAATATATAATCCAGAATAAGAAAGCACGCACTAAGAACACTAATACATTTACCATTAATGACTTCATATAAATTGCAGGCTGTTGGTATTTAATGTTGCAGCATTCAGTTCTGCGCTGAAACTGTTGGCAAAATACCAAAAATAAAAGTTTTTCCCCAGAAAAGCCCTTCTAGAGGATTTAGGAAAAAAACAGCTAATTTAAAATATTGAAGACCTTGCCTTGCTGACTTGCATGAAAAGCATGAAGCTGAAATCCCAAATAATTAATTATTTCTCTAGTTCAATAACGGTGGTATAAATTATCTTTTTATGTTTCGATTTGTTGGGGAAAGAGGGCAAATTTCTGAACATGAGGCAGAAAATTTTGTATGGAGTTCATATGCAATACATTAGGCGATAGAGAGGTTTTCTTTTGTTTCACTTCATTTTTCTTACTCTTCTCTTCCAGAAACCTTCTCACGGCTTTCAGAAAAGTATGAAACTTGAAGTAGTTGACAAGAGAAATCCAGTGTTTGTCAGAGTAGCAACTATTGTAGATACCGATGACCATAGAATAAAAGTAAGTTTTTCTGCCTTTTTAAACTGTCGTGTGTGAATGCTTAATGAGTAGTCCTACAGTAGGAAACTTAAGTTTTCAAAACCTCTCAGTGAGTCAGGTATGTTGGGAAATCTCTTTAGGAATAGTTGAAATAAAACAGCTGTCTGATTGAAAAACATGATGATTTAACACCAGCTGTCAGAGGGCAGCTGGACACCATAAAATTTGGTGTCTGGATTAATGGAATAGAATCTCTCTTTGTAACTTCCACTACAAAAAGGGAGATATTAAAAAAAAAAAATTGTGCCTTGTCAATGACTTCTGCCATTCTGAGGTTTATATTAGTTCTGGGCTTTAGATTGGATAATTTCAGATAATGCATTTTTAGGAAATTGCAGTTTTCCAAAAGACATACATTTGAATAATTTTTGTTCTATTTTACAAATATTCTTTGAAGTTGACTCTTTGAAGCTCTTAACTGGAAGAGGGCAGGCAGATTGCAGGTTTCTAGTTAAATGGATACAAAATATGTTCGTGCTTATAGTTTGTAGGGATATATTAGTGTACCTGATACTTCCAAGAAGCAAATGCAGCTGACATTTCATTTCGAATCTGAATTAACCAGTGGTAGGGAGTCATCTCAAGTAACAGCTTCACGCTTATACTTTTTTACTTAAACATTGCTGGACATGTGAAGAAAAGCCTTCAGTCTAGCTTATTAATGACATGATTTGTAGCTTCTTGGGTAGTAGATAATTGACTTTATAGTGTATTTTGGTATGTATGTTTGCTTACATTCATATGCGCACACCCGAAATATCTTAGCTATTTACAAGCACAGAGATGGAGGAAAAGCTCAAGATCTTCACCTTTGGCCTGAAATGAAAAACAAACAAAACATATAGCATAAACTGTTTTTTTTCTGTGAAGTTCATTTTCTCTTGAGCTGCGAATCTTTTACTAAGATTGTTCCTAATGTGTTAGGATTTTTTTTGTTGTTTTTGTTTTGGCTAGATGCCATTTTTAGGCTTTTGCTTATTACTGTGCTACTGTTAAATCCTGCTGAAATAAGAGGTTCTAAAATGCTTCAGTTTCTTGGAGAGCAAAGAAAGCAGAATTTATTGCTTAAGGGTTACTGTTAATATGTGAACACTGAAGTTGTCTTGCCTTTTTTTTTGTGAGATGAGTCTTACAATGTGCAACACAATGAAGAACATGATGACGCTTAAATTATCATTTCAGTAAGAATATGTCTCGGCCCTGCATCTAATCTCTATGTATTTTCTATGTAACATCCATAGTTTCTATCAAGTGACATATCTGAAGAATTTGGCCTTAGTCTATAATTTTGAGAGATAACTCAGGGAAAAATGAATTCAGAGAAATTTTATAAGTTAAAATGCATTCTTCTCTCTTTTTTTTTTTAGATTCATTTTGATGGCTGGGATAGTATTTATGATTATTGGACTGATGTAGATAGTCCTGATATCCATCCTGCAGGCTGGTGTGCAAAAACTGGACACCCTCTTCAGCCCCCACTTAGTAAGATAAATCACATTATAATATAATGATGATAAAATGTGTATGTACTTTGTTTAATTTTTTCCCCTAAGGGTGTTGTCCAAGGAGAAGTAGCAATTAGTGTATGGAAGATAGTGTAGCACCTTAATGTAGCACATTTAGCACCTTAACTGCATAATTTGAAATTTACCAGTTAATGATTTCTAGTAGATAGCTTCATTGCCCCAACTGTAACTAAAATACAGTTTCTGTATAGGAGCCTGAGGTAGGTTATGTGAAATGCTGACCTTGCTGAAGCCGATGATAAAAATCTTGTGGAATTTTAGTAGCACTCAGATGTCACAAGGAGTATCTGCTGTATGCCCACTTAGCCAGGCTGCCTCCGTTGCGCTAAGGCACTTCCTGCACATAGTGCTAAGTAATCTGGAACAGCTAAGTCTCTTCTTCAGTCGAGCAGAGAGGAGTTAGTGCTGTCGGTGTTGGAGATATCTCACAGGAGCCTGGTACCAATACTAGTATGACCTGCTTGCTGTCTCCAGGGATTTGTTTTACACCTTGAAGTGGGAGATCTGTCATAAATGAGCCTGGAGGTTGCAGGGAGAAGAGACTATTTCACGATCAACATATCCCTGCCAGGAATACTGTGCTTCTATATGTTGGTGAAATCACTCTAGCCAAACTTGTAACAGGTCATTTTTTTCATTGAATCCTGCTTTGGAGTTTACTTTATGGGTAGTTGACTTGAGGCTGAGATATGGCTTGCATTAGTGCTGAGCGTTCAGAGCTATGACTGTGATCAGAAGGAGCTGAGTACTTGGAAAATATGAAATACTGAGCAGTGCTACATATTCTGGAAATTAAATGTAACTTGGATAAGGCACATATGCAAAGTGGGAATTGCTTACTTGAAGGACACTGTAGCTCAGTTCAGCATCTCTAGAGAAAGAGCATGTTTTCCCTCAAGAAGGGGCTCAGTGTATGTTCATTAGCTTCCTGAGTGCTCCAGTAGCTCTGCCAGGACTGCCCATTAGGAAGTTAATCACTCTACCTTTCAAAGCAGTGTCGGAACAGGCAGCTGGAAGGGCCATGGCACAGCATGACTAATGGCAAAGACGAGGGGTGACTCTCCGTGCCTTGGCTTAGTGTGAACCTCCTGTATGCTGAACACGGGAGGAGTCCGTCAGGGAAAAGCAGCATGTGAGGGCACCACCAAAATACCACCATAAGGCCCAAAAATATAAAAAGTTTAAAGTTTGTGATGTGTGTATATTCTATAACTGAAAAAAAAAAATGCCAGTTTTTATACTCATGTGCCAGATGTGAGTATAAAATACAGAACTTCATCTACTGGAGATATTTAAAAAAAAACCTAAGTTTGTCCATCACACACAGTGTGTCAGCTTCTCTAGGTGAGGGCGTAGGAACCGCTTCGTATGTCTTAGAATGTGCGTGGGGACACAGATGGAAG
>JAUBNY010000395.1:4712279-4726829 GCA_032275445.1 Crypturellus soui | reverse complement strand
GTGCCGCGCTGCGAGGTCTGAACCCACCCGCTTCACTTGGAGCACAGAACGAGGGGCAGGTGCCAGCCACCTGGTGTGACCCTGTTCACGCTGCAGGGCTTCTCACCTGCATCTCCTTGCAGCAGGTCCCATGCAGACATCCCACAGGGAAGTGGCAGTGCCACCAGAGCTCAGGTGCTTCCTTGGGCCCGCGTGGTGCTGCGGCCGCTGCTCCAGCACCGCTCTGGGCTCGCCTCGCTCACACTCAACGCCGGTGCGGGAGAGCCCGGCACTGGCTGTGTGCACGGGGTCACTTGCCCGGGTGAACAATAGGGCTTCACCCTTGCACTTTTCATGTTTGAGATCTGTTCTGTCTCCTGCCAACACAGAGGTTTGCTTGTAATAAATTAAATCTTCACTAGCTCTGTTCAGTAAAATAAATAACACTAGTAGAAAACAACACTAGAAAAATGTCCAGCGTTTTCAGAAGTCTTGTCTGTGTTTAAGAGGCAGTTTTACCTACCCACTTCCTTGTTTACATTGCGGAACAGATTAATTTTAATTGTTATTTTATGAAGGAAGAAGTAGATTGAAGAGAGCTTCAGGTCTTTGGTTATGAGTGAAATGCAGAGGGGGAGTAGCAGGCTGGAAAGGGCTTGTGTTGCAGTGCAGCTGAACTCAGCTGATTTTACTTTTTAGAAGCTTTACTTTGTACTGTTGGTATGGACACAAAAGGCGCTTGGCCAAGACTCAGCCAGACAGTTGTTTGCAAACAGAGGAGCCATGTCAGCCTCGTGTTAGGGACTGGTCTGTCTGCCTAAAAGGTTCCAAGCAAAACTGGCCTGAAAGCTGGAAGCATTTGGATTGTGCCGCCGGAATTACTTGTTTTTTTTGTATTACCCAAACCATCTCTCTTGCTGCTGAGTTCTGCTAATAGATGTTTTCTTTTTCTTCTTTTAAAGCAAATTGACGGAGAAGCATTTCTGCTAATGACCCAATCAGACATAGTGAAAATCATGAGCATTAAACTGGGACCAGCCCTGAAAATCTTCAATTCCATACTGATGTTCAAAGCTGCGGAGAAAAACTCTCACAACGAACTCTGAAGGTAACGGACAGGGGCACAAGCAGCTTCCCACTCTGGAGCTCACGTTTTACTCGAAGCGCAAAGACTCGCTGGAGCCGTTGAATGAGGGCTCTCGGGAAAGCAGGACAGGTGGCTCAGCCCTGGTGGACTATTTATTTTCTCCTGGAGCCAGCACCCACCTGCATCCCTCAGGACGGACACAAGCTTTGAAGCATGTTGCAGCCACGCCAGCCGGTCGCACTGCCCGGCCTCCTAGCGCTGGTGCTGCACGCC
The DNA here is from genome assembly GCA_032275445.1 of Crypturellus soui. Taxonomy (NCBI): domain Eukaryota; kingdom Metazoa; phylum Chordata; class Aves; order Tinamiformes; family Tinamidae; genus Crypturellus; species Crypturellus soui. The sequence goes on along the minus strand of JAUBNY010000395.1, from coordinate 4,725,490 downwards.
TGCTTGGGATCCTGCCTTGGCCTGGATGGACATCAGGAAAACCCGCGCTAATTATTTATGCTGTATTATATGAGGGAATGTTAATATTTTCTAGGAATTCTTGACTTCATGTACCCATTTTACTTTTCAGTAGCTTTGACTTCGTACTCTCAAAATAAAAACTAGTTAGCCAAAAACCGAGGCTACAGGTAGCCCCATGAGACTGTTATGGCTAATAAGAATTTGTGCCATAGTTTAAAAATGAAACATTTAATGTTACATATGTGACACTTTATCCTACAGTATATAACTTTACAGATTATAAAGCTGTCTGTTTGCTTGTAACAAAACAACCTTGTTGGGGGTTAAAATTATAATGCATTTTTGATAACTGAATGTTTTTACTTTTGCACGATTTCAAAAATGTTATGTGAGTTTTTCCACCAGCATCTTTAATGTATTCTACCAAAAGATCAGCACAGAGAAGGCTGCAACTGAAAAATAAAATTTGACTTCATAGAAGACTTTTGTTCATGCTGCACAAGGGAGTCCCAGCCTTTTCCCAGGGGAGGCTGCCTTCAGCAGTGAAGGAAAATTCACCGCGTTTGAGGTAAGAGATTAACAAGAGCTACCCAGCAGCAGAGAAACAGGCTGTGCTAGAGCTGGGTGAGCGCCTCGGCTCCCGCATGCCTGTTTCCCAAAGGTGGGGGAATGGGGACACCCTCTGCGCCACCTCCTCAGCTGGAAGCCGCGGCTCCGTAAGCGAGCGGGGCAGCAGTGGGAGCCAGAGCTTCAACCCACCAGGTCCCTGAACAGCGCCACAAGGGCCAGCAGCAGCCCCAGGCACCTGTGTGTCGCTGTAGCGATGCGTCAGGGAATGTTATTGCACTTCTTGTATAGACGTGAGACGTAAACAGTATGCACTTTAACTTGGAGAAAGCCTTGCTACCTGCATGCTGAGGACTGTCCTGAAATTTCACTTGCACAGGAAGTCTTGGAGGTTTTCTGGAAACCCTCTTCTTTGTGGTGCTGAGGTGGACAGTTGCTCGGCCTTAAGATTTAGGAATGAACTGAGCATTTCTGTTGCACAGAGCTTGGAGAATTTTACATCTTCCCACAGTTTGTGCTAGGTTCTTCTTTGGCTGGAGTTCCCTAAGGTTTCAAGAACTCTGTGTGCCCCTTCCAGCCCACTTAAGTGACTGGTACCTGCCATAATATGAGGTAAAACAGGGTCAGTATGAAGTAAGTTACATTGCTCTGTTAATTTCCTTCCATAGCATTGCATAAATAATATTTTTACATTTTGTTTAAAATTTGTACATTCAAATTGCACTCTTACTGTACGACAATACAAATAAAAGCTGAAGCAGAGCTGTGTGTGCCGTGTGTACCTGCCCTGGCTGCTCGCGGAGGGACCCGCTGTGCAGAGCATGAGCAGGAGGGACTCCCACTGCAGCCCCAGGGTTTCAGCAGAGCTGCTTGGCTACTGCTCTCTGTCCTCCCCGAAACACTTCCAGGGCTCACAGAGCACTTGCTTGCGCATCCAGAATCTCACCACTGGTGACAGCAGCACTTGCTCATGCAGGATGTAAATGGCAAGTTCTCTTTCTCCTTGGAAGTATTTCCTTTTCCTGCACCCACCCCTCTTCTGTGTCCCTCTCCTGGGTGCCAGCTCTGCAGCCACAGGGGTCTCTTTCTCATCTTGCCCTCCCCCAGGCACTTGTGCTGCCCTGGGGAGCCCTTGGGGACCAGGGGCCACTCTGGCCGAGCTGGGAAACAGGAACCTGAACCAGCCCTTCAGTGAGGAGCTGGGAGAGCTGCTGTTGCTATTGCTTTTACAGAGCTGCCACAAGGAACTGCGGTTCCAGAAAGGGGTTCTGATTCACGCCATTTAGACGGGGCCGAGATTCAGGACTTGAGGGGTGAGAGGGCTGTGATGGGGAAAGAGAGGCTGTGACCCCTAGGGGCACAAAGGCCCTTATCCATGTGGAGGCCAGTACAGCAGAGGCAGGAAGGGCAATGAGCATCTCCCCCCATGCCCGCTACCTGGGGCAGCACCCCAGGTAACTCAGCCTGGCTGCTGAGAGAGCTCACCTTCAAATTCCTACTTAGTAAATTCAGGATCTATTAAAAGAGAAAAAGTTGTGTGCTTTGGGAGAACAGCCAAAGCTCCATCCTGCAAAACAAAGCAGGCCCCCCACCAGTCTGAAACGCAAGAAATTATAGTGCACTTTCAGTGACTGTAATATAGGGAAATGGTGTCAACAGGCAAATCTGGCACTTCAGAATATTAAATGTAATAACATCTTTAAAAGACAAGTGCTTAAGTTAATTCACAGGTGTGACTTTTTAAATTCTGACAGTGATTATGTCATCTGAAATTGGAAAATGCTTCATTTGGAAAAAAATAATGAAAAACACAGCAAATTATAAAAAATTATTCTAATGCTACAACTGTTAGAAATTCCATTTAAAATAATGAAATAGGTCAGGTTTATTTTTTTAAAGTAGCTAATAGAGTTTTTTTTTTTTTTTTTTAGAAAGGTGTTATAAAATGCTGAGTTACAAACACCCATCCACCCACTCTGGGAAGAGCGAGTGCTTGGTCACCACAGCAAAGGGCGTGCTTGGGACAAGGCCTCAGCGCTCCTGCGAGCGGTGCTCAGGCACGGGATCCGGGCGGCTCCTCGCCCCGCTCACCTCAGGCGCCAGGACGCCAGGAAGGCCAGCGTGCGCCGGATGCCCCGCGGACAGGGGATCTCAAACACGTGGAACACGGCCACCAGCGCGGCCAGGGCCGCAGTGCAGTCATCAAGCTGGGTGAGCTCCTCTCTCTCTATGCACAGAGCAAACTCACACGAGTTGATGCTGAAGGGGTTTTTCACTTTCAACAGCGGTGTTTCCACCGTCACCTGCAATTGGAAAGGAGGAAGAAAAAGACATTGCAAATGATGCCACAGCAGTACTTTAGTGAACCAGATAATAAATTGCAGGTACAGTTCAAAGAATTAAGCAAGCTTCATAACACTGCTTTGAATTTAGCTAGTATTTCTGTTTCCACTCCTTTTGGGCCTCCCAAAAGGCCACGCGATGAGCCCAGGCAGCTCCTACCACACAAGAGAGATCAGGGTCACTGGTGCTTGGTCTCCTACCTCCTCATTCACTGCAGCAAACAGAGTGGCATCATCTCCAAAGACCTCTGGCAGAAGCAAACACGCCGCCGTCATCTTCATATCTGCCAAAGGCAAAGGATCCTGTTAAACTACAGATGAAACCACTCTGACGCCACCGTGGCAGCCTGGGGACAACAAGGAAGAAACCAGCCCATGTTGCGGCCCACAGCAGAGCTGCGCGCTCTGCAGCAGAGCTGCTGTTCATCTGTCTGGCAGAGCAGGTGGTTCGCAAGGGACAGCCCAGGAGCCCCCAGCCTGTGGCGGGCAGCAGCAGGCAGCCACCTCGCGCCATGGCATTACCTCTGCAGGCACGAGGGCTGCCTTAGAGGCAGCAAGCGGTCCCGGCGGGGCATCTAGGGCCACTTGCCAGCCAGGATGCCCGTCTGGGCCCCCCCCGGGATGGGGCTGCCACAGCCCCTGCCGCCCCACAAGAATGGTCTCACTGCGACTGCAGATGGGGCCGCCTCTGAGACGCCCAGCGGCACTGGAGCCCCCGGCTGCTCCCTGAACTCCACACGAGGGATGAGGGCAGCACGGGCGGGCGCCGGGGGCAGGACAGCTCTGCGGTTACTCAGCGCCACAGAAGGGTGGGAGTCGCGAAGCAACCAGCAGGGCCTGCGCATAACCCACCATCCTGGCATTGCCCGCGCAGCTATTCCAAGGCAAGTTGGTCATCAAAGACCCAGTGCATTAATGATATTGTGACTTAAAATGAAAGTTTGAGTTCTTAGGATCTCTGGGAACATACTGTATAAGAAAAAAACAAAACAAAACCCCCCATCCATATCTGGCTGTACTTCTCTTTCTAAAGGAAAGTCTCTTTTTGAGAACTTTTTTTTCTGAAACAGATGAGTCTTCTCCATTTTTTTTCTGAAAATAATAAGCAAAATTCTGTATACCCATAAGTAAATAATTCTGCTCACTTAACAATTATTTTAGGGCAGTCATTAACTCTATCAAACCTGCATTTTTACTTATTCAATAGAAATAGTTTCAAGACCTAACTCAGTTAATTTCCGCTCCAACTTATTAGCTTTTATTCTTAATGCTTTCCCATCAATCTACATTACTCAAGCAACTGTGAAATGTTAAAATGTATCTGCAGTAAGACTGGAGCTGGGTTAGCTACACAGCAAGAGCAATTAGCCGCTATGAGACGCGAGATGATCTGTACTGACATTTCTGAACGCCTTCCTCTGCATGGAGTTTCAGATTTTCTTGCAGCATAGTGTTAATTGGATTATTCCTCACCACATGCAGAGATAGTATATTCTCTGAGTAAGTCTCCAAAATCTCTACTGTTTTCTTACAAATGTCCATGTGCGTGAGCAGCTGGAACTCCCTAAAAAGCTATAAGAAAAAAAAAAAAAAAGAGATACTAAATGCACTCCTCAAAACCAAAACTGAAAATAGCAAATGAGATGCATGCTCCGAAGACAGGATAAGACTAGCTGGGTAAAATAAGATTATAAACTGGAGGAGATGATTTGTTTCTCTTCCGAATGGTGAAGAGATGCATAAAATAACTAAATATTTTAAATACCCCATTCCTGTTGTGTGTGACATTTAATACACAACTGTTGAATCATCTGAAATGGGCTTAGCAACAGAAATTCAGGCTACATTAAAAAGAACATTGATGGATATTTTACTACAATATACATACAATAAATAGGCGCCCTCAGTTGTACCGTACCAGCATGACACAACTCATTGCTCTGTTACCTGGTAAGGACATCTCAGGAAAGGGAACAGTCTGAGAATCTCTTTTAACGGTGCCTTGTCACCGATCATCTTCTTCCGCACTCCGCTTGTCACTCGCATCCTGCTGTCCACCTCCTCCCAGTTCCTCTGAGCTTTCATGTACTCTTGCTTAAGCCAGGTAATGTGAGCGTCCAGCGCCCGCCCATCAACATAAACAGGTTCTTCCTAGCAACAAAGCAAGGACTGAATATAATAAATTGGCCACTGTTTTTAGTGTGTGATGCAGGACGTGCGTGGTTCAATACAAACATTTATCACTTGCTGCACCTCACCAGGGTAGCTCAGTGGAAAGGACCTGCTCCGTGGCCTCAACACCAGCTTTGTGAACTCACCCTCATAGCGACATGCAGCTGTTCTCACATAGCGCTGGTGAACATTCATACCTGAGGATATCTGTGAAATTCCTATGGCTCTGCCTGGTTTCCTAGTTGGAAATTCATAGGCGGTTCTAATGCTGACTCCCTCCTTTAGCAGCATTACCTCTGCTAAGAGAAACTGTTTTCTTCCTACTCACACAGGTTGTCTCACAGTGTGACAACTGACTCTCACGTTTGTGCAACTGAGGTATTCCCCAAGGATGCCAGCTGGATTAAGAGACACTTTCAAGCCTGAAGTGAAAGAAGACTCTTAATGAGAAACATTATTTCAGGAATTCTGCCATTCATGTTGAAAATGTAACTAATAATTGTGGTTGAAATGATCACTGTGGTCCCTTCTTACAAGTCTCAAAACAGCAACTGCTGAGAGCAGTTGCCATCCAAAGCACCACATCGGTGGCAAGAGCAGCCCAGCATCGTTTCATTTATGCCAGCAGAAGCAGGGAATCTGTCTGCTAAAATAAATGAGGAGCAGCACCAGCCTCATCACCACCCCTGGGGCTGCATTTGCACTAGCACCTCCATGACTACATCTGTAGCCTGGGCCGCTGGAAGCTCACATGCCCAGAAGCTCCCTGCCCTTTCCCAGGACACTCGGACACGAAGCTACAAAACACACAACAACATGCAAAACTGCTTCTCAGTGCCCTCAGACATGCCGTACATGCCAATAGTGCCCTATGTACAAGAGTACTTCCAAGTTTAACTAACCCATCCTTATCAAAACTAACCATTCATCATCTCCTTCTTCTACTTTATTTAGAAGTACTGAACTGTGTAAACTAAGCACCAATAATCTCTTCCACTGTAAAACCAACATTTCTGCCCACTCTTTTTTCCTATCTTTTAACTATTTATCTGTGCAAGGACCTTCTTATCCTGTCAGATTACATCCTTTAAGACCCCTTTGAAAGGCACATGCCTTTCAAATCACTTCTGAAGTTCAAGTAAACCAATATATTTATGAAGCATGGCTTTTGTTTACAGAAACTTTGTTTTTTGCCCCAAGGGCTAAAAGGGCTGCACTACACAGGAAGGGCTTTTTCACTCACTAGTTTATATGGTTCTTGCCAATATAGCTAGTAAAGATAGTAGGTTTTCTTTTTCATCAGTACATTCCCTAGCTCTCCCCTGAAAGTTTGCTAAAAATGGGCATAAAATTAGCTACCTCCAACTGCTCTAGTATTATGTTTAATGAGAAGTCGCACATCACAATTAGAAGTCTGGCTAATTTACCCTTCACCAGGCCTGGAATCCCCCCACAAATATCATTTCCTCCTGGGAATTTGTTACTGCTCATTTTAGGGATATATCCTGCAACTTCTTCACTGTCACCAGTCTGAGCCAAATCCCTTGCCTTTGCTCGTACACCAAAAGTTCCTGTAAGGACCCCTGAACTCAACTGAAATTTCATGCGGAAATCTGTCTCGTTTTCCAGTGTACCCTTTATTTCCAAGCACTTCTATACCTGAAGAGTATACCTGAAGAGCTGCCAACTCCCTTGGTGTTTTCAATTCGCTGTTTTACACTGGTTACTCACTGCTTGCCATTCCAGTGGTCACACTCCTCTGGAGGGGCCCTCTGGCTGCTCCTAACCGCGTTAACTTGCCCTCAGCTGCTGTGACCACCTCTTGCTTCAGCATGAGCTAAGGCACAACACAAGTGCCACAGCTGCCCGTCTCGCTGGCCTCCACGTGCTCGTGTCCTGCCTTCTCGCACACACACAGAGACCTCGGGCAGTGAAATCTCTCCCTTGCAGCAGCCTCCCCACTCCCGCCTGCTCCCAGCCGCACTGTGCTGCTCCCCAGGGTGGCAGAGCAACCCCGAGCGTCCACAGCGTGGGGCAGGGGGCCCAGCCAAACTGCTGTGCAGAGACTGGGCGGCCACCTCTGCTCTGTCCCCCTGCAGCTCCCTGCTGCAGGCACGCACAGACACGGCGCCCAGGAGCTCTCCGGCAGTCTGCTCTGCTCAGGAGCTAGTTTAGTTAATGACACTATGAACCAGCTGCAGGACTCTGTGTGACACTTCTGTAAGCGATAACAGCAACTGGCAAACAGAAATACGGGAAGAACCGTCACACTTCCAACCAGCTAGGAAAAAGTGTGATGAAAAGCCAAGCTTAACTGTGTAAATTGCCTCTTATATATGAGTAAGGGGGGCAGAAGTCTGTGTTGGGCTGGGTTTCCTTGCTGAGTTCTTCTACCTGCTCGAGGCAATCACCATCCAGGCTGATGAAAGGTCTGGGCAGCTACAGCCTTTAAGCTCTTTAAGACAGTTTGTTTCAACTGGTCATTTGTACAAACACACACACACACACATACAGCCAGCCATAAAAGAGACCTTGATTAACCACTGAAGACAGTAACCAAGTCTCTGCTGGCACCTTTTGGGCACCAAGTAGCAAGAGTTTTCTGCTGGCCTCCGTACAGCAGCTGCTACAGAGATTACTCCTTGTTTAATTATTTGCCACAGAAGCTGAACAAACATTGTCACATTTATGTACTTTGCAGAAAGTGGCTTTAACTCAGTGACAGGTCTGACATATTTAGGCATTTAGCTTCATTTTCTCCCTGGGCTGCTTCATTACTACTGTAGGGTTATACAAGCACCATACTGGAGCAATGCAGTGCTACGTGTATTTATGCACAACTGTAGCACTACATAGATAACAGATTAGCTGATAACTGAAAGGGCAGACGTACCGCATCCCTACATGCTTTTAATTCCAATTGGCTTAAGGCAAGCAGACCGTGTTTATCCATCAAAAACAGTACAGAGCAACAGGATGTCACTGACACACCAAGCCTGATGGCTGCGGTGCCCTTTGTCACAAAGCCAGTGTGGAGTAAAGTACTCATTTGCAGATGTTTGTGGGTGAGGAGAACTTTTAATATTCAACCCTGCTGAAAATCCAAAGGGAAAAAGAGCCTTCTGATTTATGTTTTTCATTATTTCCAAGCATAGCTTGATTCAAATAAAATCTGGAGGCTTTTGACAGAACCAGAAAATTTAGCATCACTTGAATTTTACACAGATAATTCCTGAGCTGAGGATTTTAGACTTTATCATCAAAAGAAGTTTTTGCTTTTATTAAAAAATTGTAAAATAGCCATGCTTGCAGGGAGATGCATTCGGTGCACAACTGCTTTACAACTAAGTTTTCATCCTTAAACTTTCTTCCTATTCTGCAAACTTGCTGGTTTTTTTTCCAGTGAAGTGCAATACATGCACATTAACTCAATCACATCTAGCTGCACGATTCACTTGCAACATTCTCATTTTTTTCTTCTGGTTTTTAGTTTGTGAACAAGATGGTTCTTAAGGCAAATGAAAAGAAAATGAATTTCTTTTACAGGAAAGAAATTCTCCCTGTGAGATACTATTTTGCAATGTATTTTACATCTTACTAGAGAATAATTTCAAGTGCAATTTAAAAATCTTTAGTTTAACTTTTGACATTGCTGGTGGGATCAGGAACAAACAGGTTCTGGAGAGCTACCTACAGAGCTGGTGTATCAGCCTATCACATTCTGATACAGGGAAGACTCTAGATCCCCCTGCGTTAACCATCAAATCAAGAAAGCAAGTTACAGCACAGCAATGTCCCAGGAAAACTGCGAAGGTCAGGCTAAATCTCAGATACTTCAAGATACACTGCAAAAATAAAAAGCAATTCTATCTAGACTGAAAGCAGATCATCACTAAAGATCTCCCATCTGCTCCCATAGTGATCTTTAACTGTTTATTTCTCCTATTTGATAATGAGCAACCTCAGCAAATAATTTAATGAGTTTTCTTTCTTTATTAAGAAAGGTTTGATGTTAAAAACCAATCTCCTATCTGGAACAAACACAAGAATTTATCCCAACTCCTTTAAAAAACAAACTGCTGAGGACAGCCCGAGTGTCTGTTCCTTACCCGCAGCAGTAGAAGAGCCTCTTTCCTCGGTCCTTGGCTTCTAAGGAGAAGCCAGAAGTTTGCTTTTTGTCACAAGCTCAATCCCTGGTGGTTTCAGTGGTGCTGATGGGCTGTTTGCAGTATGTGCAGATACAAGTCACCATAAGAGCAAAACAGATAAAAGTTTGCAGATAACAAGACTGGGAGGCCTGGCTGATAGACCAGACAGTTGCACCACCACTCAGAGTGACGGGAGAAACGGGCAGAGAGGAACCTCCTCAGGAAGCTCAGCAGAGGCCCAGAGCCCTGCCCCGGGGCAGGGATAACACCAGGCACTAACACAGGCTGCAGCTGGGTGGGAAACCCAGTGTTGCAGAGAGGAGCTAGGGGTCCTGGCGGACAGGTTTAACACAGGCCAGAAGTGGGTGCTCCCATAAAGGTGTAACTAACGCACCTAAGAGGGACCAGCTTCTCGCATGAGGGCTTTCAAGTTCACCATCACGGTGCTTAGCATGAAGCATTTCTCTTCTGGATACTGGGGGGCACTAGAGAGGCAGGAATGCTCAAACTGGATTTTGTGACCGTTAGGAAGGGAAGACTCATTCTGAATAACAATTAAACTGGAACAAGTTTGAACCTAAAAGGCAAGCAGCAAGCTGAACACACCTCAGGACCTACCTTCTTGCCACAGGGTGTTCAGGAAAACTAAGGAGAAGGCATCACGGCTGCACCATCCAGCACATCCAAACACTAATGATGAGACACCCAGCCCAGGCAGGGCACACTTCTCGTGCAGTATGAGCTGGTAACATGCAGCAGGATCCACACTGCCACGTACGCACATGACACAATTAAAGCAGGCTTTTTAATCACAAATAATTGCTCTTTTGAGCCAGGCAGTACTTTCAGAGCTAGACTTGCATGTCAGTGCTAATTGCAAGCTTTCAAAGCCACGTGAGTCAATTTATTTTTAACCACAACTGTGTCCTAATCTGCAAACTGCAAAACTGAGAGCCTAAGCAAAATGGGTGAAACCTGTTTTTCTCTATAAAAAGAGACAAGCCATACTTCTCACTTTATATTAACACACAGGACAATGAAAATACAGCATAGGAAGGTGACAGGCATAAGAAGGTGAAGGGTAACACATACACCAGGGATTTGTCCATAGAGATTTTGAGTTGATTCTAAGAGTATTTTAAAACATGAGCTAGGCCAGAACACTAGGGCAGGCAGGCTCCGGGGGTTCTTATCCACATGTACAAATACCTGAGAGGACAGCAAAGAGCAGACGGGCCCAGGGGTGCCTAGTGGCAGGACAAGAGGCAGAAACGGATTTGCAGGAAATTCCACCTGAACATAAGAAAAAGCCTTTCTGACAGTGAGGGTGGTCAAACATTAGAACCGACTGTACAGAAACACTGTGCACTTCCCATCCGTTGGGGCTCCCAGTTCTGGCTGTGCCTACACCCAAGGCCTCTACCTGGGGATGTTTAACCTCCCCAGCATTTGAGGACAGGGGGATCTTGCTCCTGTTTCCTCTGTGCACAGCACGCACAGAACAGATGAGTGCTCATGCCGTACCCACAACCACACAGCTGAGCCAACAGTTTCTGTACCTTATGTCTAAGAAGTTCATCCATTAAGATTTTCACGGACATTTGATTTTCTTCTTCCCTTCTCGATGCACTCTTTCCCCACCCATCCCCTTCCCAACTCCATTTTCCTCTATCTGTTCTGAAACTTTACCTCATGTTTCCAAAACTTGCACATTAAGTAAGATCATGGTAGTTGTCTTTATTACCTTTAAGAAGAGCATATTCCTAGGAAGCACCTAATCTGCAAAGGCTTCAAACCTCAAGCTCTGCTGAGATAAAAGAAAGCTCCAGCTCACATGCTGGATACCATTCAGTCCTGATTCCTTTGTGACAGGGCAGACACGTTTGAAATACCAAAGACCAGCAGTTTTTCCCATCACCATTCACTTTCCCCCACTCAGCGCTGCGACCATTGCCTCAAGCCCGAAACTCCCAGCTCACTTCCAGCCTGGCGACAGCACCAGCTTGCCCAGTCTCTTTGACCGAGGGGAGAGAAACCCCTGCTCTGAATCGGCCACTTTGCGCGAGTCTCTCAGGTCTCACTATTGATTCTGTCTCTACCTCTGGCCATCCAAGGTGACCTTCCTGGGGCTGTTGTTCAAGCTCAGAAAGTCCATCATGGTGACTCCTACGGTCCTCCTCCTCTTGATTGCTCAGCCAGGACACCCACTCGTTTCCTTGCAGGCAGGGTCTATCCTAGAGTCTCATCAACCAAAGTGAAACCCCGGTGTTGGGCTAGAGCAGCCTCATGCAGCACAGGGGTGGCGAAGTTGATCCTAGCACTAGAAGCAGCACATTTGCAGCCACAAGTCTCAGCTCACATCCAGCTACCTCTGGGACCAAAGGTCTTCCCCACTTCTCACCTATTCCTTTTGATAGGACATTTGCACCTTCACCTCTTTCAACATCCCTGGTTATCTTTCCTATACAGAAAGGATATCAGTAGATGTCCAACATGAGGGGGTTTCTCAACCCAAGTACACATCACAGTATTCCTTATCTACATCCCGCAGGCACAGGAAGGAGATGGCCTGCTCATACCCACTTTGGGAGCACTCATGGTGTTACTCCAGCTCTGCTGCGTGTGCCAGGATGTCTGGTTACTTGCAAACATCTACCACTACCTTAAGCAGTATCTTGTCAGAGCCTGTTCCTCCTTTTCACACGTAACTTCCCATTTACCTGTTGGGATGGCAGCTTTGGAGAAGCTCTGATGACCTCAAAAACTGGTTGTCATAGGATATACGACACTGGAGGCATTAAAAGAGGGACCGCACTCACCTTCCATCTTTCTGTTTAAGATAATGAACTACTGTGGCTCTCCTAGCCTGTTACACCCACTTAAAACTCATATAACTTAAGACAGTCTTAGACAGCCCTTCTGCCGACATTTCTTCGTCTTTTTTTTTTTTTTTTTTTTAATACAGTAGCCAGGATAGATAGAAACAGCTTGATACAGTTGCACAGGTACAGATATTTGGTGACATTTGAGATGTCAAAGGGTATCCCAAACCAAACCAACATGGTATTTTAGGACATCTTCATGTCTATTTTCAGCTAATTGAATTCTATGGACAGCACTGTTAACCTAAATGCACCACCCATCACATCCTTGGCGCATTTGCCCACTAGATCCAAGATTCTGAGCTTTTAACAGGGGGAAAAAAATGCAGCTGTGAGTAATCTTCAATTCTCAGTTCAAGACTGAAAATCCAAAACTTTGCAGCTTTTAAAAGGACACTGTTCTTTGGTCACCTCCTATGGAGGCCACTCCTCAGTTCTCACTGCATTTCCCTTTCCCTCACTGACTTTTGATAACCCTCTGACCACACGTGCCTATTTAGGCACCCATTTCTTCTGTCTTCCTTACACATGATCCTCTTAGTCTAGGGGTTCTCCTGTAACAACTGGCAGGAGACAACAGGTTTCTCTAGCAGCCTGAGGGGCTGTGAGTCCAACAATTCCTTAGGACTGAGGAAAGGTTTTATTATGACTTTCTGATGCTAAAAAAGAAACAAGGAAATTAATCACTGGATGGCAACCTTGGCAATAACCATGCCATGGCTGACATGCCATGGCAAGATTATTGCAATGCAAACCAAGACTGGTTTGCATTTCTTGTTTATTTTCATAGTGTAATCACCCCCTCTCATAGAAAACACCTCCCACCACGTGCAGCACATCAAGTTCATTATCACTATAAAGTGCTCTATTCTGGATTACTGCAGATCCAGCGTATTTGAAATGACTGAGGAGGATCCTCCTATAGCTACACTAGTGAGGCATTTCCTGAGAGTAAAACACACACACACACACACACACACACACACATATATATTTTAAATCGTGCAAGTCCCATAACATTAACAATTCAAGATTACACTGACCCAAAGCATGTGTCAAGTAAATCGCAACTGTTCAGA